>WEIV01010135.1:53698-87298 GCA_013390005.1 Calyptomena viridis | reverse complement strand
ACATATTCAGGACCTCTGAACAATACGCAGCAAGAGCGATCTATATCACTCAGTCCGTACCCCACCCGCGATAGGGGCTAAGACCAGGATTCAACAAATTCAGCAACCCACGCTATAATGATCTTCCTATGAGTTAGTTGTTTAAGCTCTTTTTACATTCAGTGGAGAGCACAAATGTTCTCTAAAACATGACTCATCTCATCTCCTGAAGTAGCCATCTAAAACACATTAGATGAATCATGCTCTTGTTTTTCTTAACCAGTTCTAAAGGGCTCTCAGTAACTAGCTCAGAAGTAGCCAGATGATATCAAACTGTGGGCTGTTTCTCTTCCAGCAAGTGTGCCCTGCAAAAAGGAATAATCTTTCTTGTCCACAAAGGTTAAAGCAAAACATCAGCATATAAATTTGTTAAAAAGAGAAACACTGCCTATAAAATAGTTCAAGAGAAAAAAAAATAGCTCACCACTTTGCTCTTGACATATGTTTGACAATAGTACTGGTAAAAACACTGGAAATAATGGCATAATATGAATTAAATTTTTCAACCCTCTCATAATGCTCTCCATAAATAACATCATTAAAGAATGCAATTGCTAAATGTGTAACCCCAATATGCACCTACAGTCCTGAGACGTGACATACCCACTGCAGCACTGGTATGACTATAGGTTGACTATTACGAGTTTAAATCCTTTTCAAAAAGCTATGATTATAAGCATATTGCTTTTGGTTTCTGGCAGTCCCTCCCTATGGTTTTGTGTGAAATGTTGTTAAAAGCATTGAAAGGGCATTTCAAAAAACCTGAAAAGTCAGATTTTACTTGGTACTACTATATAATGGCTCAGCACTCTAAAAACTGAAATAGGAATGGCTGAAATATCACTTGATTAAAATCTTAGAAGCAAGTTATCTGATTACATAGAAGTGAATGGTAAAAGTAACTTGTTCTAAAACCATATTAGAAAAACATGAAAACACCTAATCAAGCGTACTATGGCAAGGATTCATCAGAGCGAAACAATTTGCAGAAATAAAACATACAAAATATCAGTGGCTAAAAGACTGAACTTGTAAATTTATTCCTTATACTGTGGAGATGATATGAAATAAGGACAGCAATACAGATAAAGAGTAAGGAGGTTTCAGCTTTATAAACGAACAGGGGAAGAAAGAAACAAATAAAATAAAAAACAAACAGCAAAAGCCAGAATCTGCATCATCCTTAAAACCTAAAATGATATAAGTCATGGTGGTCAATAAATTTGGCAGCACGATTGGCAAAAAAAGAAAAATACAAAAATGCATGGGAAGCCTCTAAGATGTACAAAACAAAGATCAAGCCAGAGGCTGCAAGAAGGGTCTTGACAAGTTATATTTTTCCTAGAGAGTAAAAAAGATTGTTGATAATGCAGGGATGACACCTTCTAAGTAGTTTGGATTGAAATAACACTTCATAAACCTTCCAAATACTTGAATAGGGCTACTCATTACTACTAGCCTAGGAAAGCTGTACAGACACTTTTTATCCACTCTGCCTTGGAATTTCATGTGTATAAACTAAATCATAGTTCAAATACCATATTTAAAGAACTTCTGATATCACTTCCATCAAGTCTGATATGCCCATGAAAATAAAATCTATCACATTTAATAAGTATAGAAAACTAGTTACCTTGTTTAAGAAAGATCACAAAATTATAGAATAATTTAAGTTAGAGGTCATCTGTACCAGTTCCAAATCAAAGAACAGCTAACTTCAAAGTCAGAGAATGTTCCAAGATTTGTCCAGTTGAGTTTAGATACCTTCATGGATGAAAACTACTAAATCTTTTTAAAGAAACTGTTCCAATTTCTAATCACTCTTATTGTAAAGATGTCATCCTCATATTTTTCTGGTACTCATATCTGCTGTAGTGTGTGGATATTGTCTCTTATCCTTTTCACACGTGCCTTGAAGATGACCTGCTATTTTATTGTTATCCCTGTTATCCTGACATATATGTCTTTGAACACCGATTTGATTTATACTGGGGAGAGGTGACTCATGCATTTTATTTTCTCTTTACTGTCTTCCCATATTAAAGCTATAGTTCTATTCTTATTATATTTATATTTATTCATCTAGGTAATTTATATTTTATATTTTCAATTTTCCACTGAGAAGTCAAAATTAACATGTTTTTATCGAGTTTATTTTATCCCTATTGTGCTGACAGAACTTCGTTATTGAGCATTCCTACCTTCCACAAGTAATCTTTCCTATTCTATATCACTCCTCTCTGGATAAAGTTATTTACCCCACTTGTTTGGGAGTGGGTATATCCCCCTTTCTTATTTAGAATACAGAATTCATGTAGATTTAGTTGCTTTGATTTAAATTCAAAGCCTTCTCCACACTGAAGCCTTCAACTACTAAATTTGGGTAACACCATAAAGCCCACCCCTACGTCATCAGAATTTAATCTTTTTAAACTGTGATACATAAAGTCTCCCCTTCTAGGATTATTGTTAACCAATAATCCACATTCGTCTGCTACAGACTAAAGGCTAAAACCTCTCTTTGATATCAGACTTGTTGCATTGCTCTACTATATCAGTAGCAAAAATACCCATTTGGCATGGCCATGCAGCAGCTGGAAATCCTAGTGGCTTCAAGGATTTCAAGGATTTTAATCAGCTAACTTTGAGATTTATTTATACATTCAGTCCCAATTTACATATTTTTTACTTAAACTCATTGAATCGAATAATTGGAAAAACTTGATAAAAGTCTGTTTTTGATTATTTCTGACAAGCAGACCTCAATAAGGTAACTTCATATTTTGTCAGACTCAACTCTAATCCAGTGCTACCTCACATTGGTTAAAGCCTATTTAGCAGGAAATGACAGCAATTACATCCAGTGATAGCTGTACCCTACAGCATTAACAGCCTATCATTTCAATCAGCATCTCAGATTTTACAATCCCATTATGACAGAATATTTGACATGATTTGTTTCTCTAATGCCATTAGAGAAATCAGATGACTAACCAGATCTCAGTCTGACCCTCAGAGGTCTACTGTAAATTTCTGAGCACAAACTTGGTAAAATTTTTTATACCCATCCTGTGTCAAAGTAAATTTACTCAAACCCAATTTGTTTAATGCTGAAATGCACAGACATTGTATTAGCCCTAAAATGGGTCATTTTCCATGACAGCCACATTCATTTATTTGAGTAAGACATTTCTTAAAAAGACATTTCTAAAAAATAGATTTTTTGGTTTGTGCCAAGACTTAATATATTTATTTTTAGTTTTTGGGTTGCTTGTTTGTTTTTTTTACTGAAAATTGTCAAGAAGTTAAGACTAAAGAGCTGAAACTGGGGAGATTACTCATATATTGCATTTTTCTGTGTACTGCACATATTCTATGTGCCTAAATCTACTCTCTGTTTCAAATGGATAGAAAATGAACTACATTGTCTGTGTCTTGTTTTTTATTATTACTTTATTTTTACTCCTGTGGTATATTTTATGATGTAGGGGAAAGTGAAACTATGGAAATATGTACTTTCTAGTTTTAGAGTCACTTCAACAGGAAGTAGCCCTTCTTCCCTGTTGAGAGACCACATATCAATGCAACTACTAAGGAATAAATATGCAAGTTAGAAGGAAGATGTGGGTATACAGGATCTAAAAAAACCCCTAACAGTATGATGACATTTATTTATTTTTACAGCTGTATGGGGTAGAATGCATCTTGCATATTTGAACACATACTAACAATCTCAGAATTAGTTCCAAGTAACAAGTGACATCAAAGACTTCGTCATCAGTTAAATGAAGTCGTGCATCTGGATAATATTTCTGGAGGCCTTGTAAGTCTGCTACCAAAGGAAAGTACTATGTAGATCAGGGCCCAGTTTATAAATCAGGATTTTCATTCTATATTTATTTATTCAACTGTAGGAGAAAGGGAGAAAAAAATGCTGGTTTTATGAAATGGAGCAGGGAAAGCAGATATATGCCACATCTCTTGTGACAAAGATACAACAGCTTATAGTGACTATCTATAGGGCTTATCAAGTCAGTGACATTTTTTTATTAGGGCCTTCCTAGTACCCACCCCACATTCAAACCATCTACTCTACACAAGCCAGGTGAAACACCACAGAAGCCCTCAGAAACTGCCCTGCCTCTATTTCTCTTTTTTTTTTTTTTAAATATGTTGAAGGTACAAGTACTTGGCAGAACAGGACACTTAATGGAGTGAAAAAAGGACGGAAAAGAGCTACAGAAAAGACCTGGAACCACACATATTCTCTATGGGAGGCCAAGCAACAACTCCACAGTCTGTAAATGAGCAACTGGAGGCAACACCAAATACTCCAGTAAAAAGAAGGGCTATGGCTGCTGTATTGCTGAGTTCCAGTCTTACTCCTTCTGGATTAACAGTCATCATGTGTAACCTCTGTTAGAACCACATTGTTTTGTGTGTGTGGGATTAGTGACAGAGGGTATGGTCAAGAGCTATCCTTTGTGTTAAACCAGGCTGTTAAAACATATACCTAGCTAACTTCTGAATATTACCAATAAGATATCCCATTATATGGGATCCATATGGGGGGAGAGTGTATAAAGTCACTAGAAAACTTGCTCCAAAATGTGACCCTTTCCATTGTAAAGAATTTTTCCTTTCTAATTCTATTCAGAATTTACTTCGTTTCGCCTTGTATCCTCTGTCACTCATCATTTTGTGGTGTATCTCCAAAACCAGTTTGATCTCCCAATAGGTAGGTTAAAAAGCAGTAAGATTCCTCCTTGGCCTTCTCAGCCATCTCTCTCACATGCCATTTTGTTCCATTTGTGACCGATTATTTTTTTCTCAGAGCATCAGTTATAAAATCTCAGATAAGACCATGTATTTCAGTCCATCTAAAGCAACAAGAAGTCAGACATTTCCCTATTTTCCTGACCCATATTCCTTATTACTTACTGCTGTTTATGGCTAGTCATTGCTAGGTGCCTTGAGAAAAAAGCGTCTTTCAGAGTCCATCTTAAAATCTGCAGCACAGTCTGATACTCATGTGATTAGCATCAAGATATGGCTATTTTTCCATACAAAAGGTGTGAATCCAACCTCAGGAAGTGTTCTTTGACTGACAACAGGTTTGAGTGATCCCTTCCCTCTGAGATGCTCATAATGATAATGTCACTTTCTAAGCATGACAGTTTAATCATGTAGATTGTCACAACTCCATGGAGAAAACCAAGTACTTTATTCCTAACACTGAACCTATGTGGAAAGGACCTGTGTGATGCCTTTACCATGCATGCTATGTGTCTCAGTAATCACTAGAATTACACATACCTCTATTTTAATATATCGGTTATACCAATTAATATAGTATTAAAATATCAGAAGTGAAGAATAATGGAACAGCAAAAGACAGTGTCAAAGTAAGATAGAAAGGGCAGTAGCGATGCAACTGCATAAAGATATTTATTTTTATGCACAAAAGCTGTTTTTAAATGCTTGGATGATTGGAAAAATGCACATCACAGATTCTTTTTCAGGTACACAGGAGTCACTTTCCCAGAGCTCTCTTGCCCACCATTGTAATGGCAGCTGCTGCAGTGCAGAGATGCTCCTGTGCATTCCAGTGGGGAGCATGCCTGGCTGGTGGCTGGCTGTGCTCCCTCCCTGTGCCTAGCACCATCTAGTGAGCCTTGGCCAGCTGCTTCTCTTTCTGCATGAATGAGAGTACTAAAAGTGAGATTTGTTAACTTTCAGCCCACAGAAACATTTGGCGAGCTATGAAGAGTCCTCTGAAGCTTGGATTTAGGGACAGGAGGAAGACCGGTTCCAGGCAACTTCTGAGGATGCAGATTTTCCCTTCTTTCAGACACACATATGTGATAGGGAGCAGGGCAGGAGTGTGTGTTACGACAGCTGCATGGCTATTGAGATATTCCTTAGATGTTGTTAAAAATTCTGCTTTACCTCTAATAAGTTAGCTTTTATTAATATTATTGGTTAATTGGATTGGTGATCAAAGTAAGCAATATTTAGTCTGCTATTATCTATCATTTTATAACATGGTATTTTTTTACTCCTTAGAAATCAATCTATGCTTTTCTTTTCAATCAAGATGAAAACTGCTTTATAAAATACTTAGAGTAACAAGCATTTCCCTGGAAAACATGAATTATTTTACCCCTTAGATAGTTGTTGCACAGAGCAGAATCAGAAAAATACTTAATAATTATTACAATAATTATTAGTACAATTACAAGGCACTTCAGTATTCAGTACTTTACAAAGTTAGGTGCATATGAGTTTCATTGTATTTGAAAACAAACTGAACTCAGAGAAGAGCTTCATTATTAGTAAACTACACATCAGAAAACAACTTTCAAGTCTTTCAGATGTTTGCTCTGGATGTCTAATAACCCTTTGAATCATAAAAGGTAGAATCAAGAAAAGGAGAAGGTAAAGTTCAGCAGGTAGATGCAGAGACAGAATGAAATACTTGTTTCATGAGATCAGTTAACAGAAGGACAATCAGAGGAAGATTATTGGTGTTACTGAGGCTCTACCTTTCTATGGTGCTTTCTGATAATAAAATTGTTTATGCATTTCCATCTCCTGTCTTTCATTCCCTCCTGTCCTCTTTAAAACATTACACATTTAGTGGGAAGTGTGGAGACCTTAAGGGCACCCAGAGTTTTGTATTGTCTTTGAAAATTGAAAAATGAAAAAGTAGGCAAAGTAATCCAATCTCTATGTTTACACACATTCACATTGATACCATAAATCCTGCACACAAATTCTTTACAGTAACCCTTAGAACGTGATATCTGGAGAAGTCCCCACCAAAGTTGTTACAGGTGTTTATGTTGAGGTCACCTCAGGTATTTGACTAGAATTTCTATGCATTTTCAACTTGAAGGAACATGAAAAAAAACAAACCTGAATTTGTACTGTACTTCTAAACCAAGAAAGAACTAACAATATTCATATTGTTCCCACAGTTGTATTTTAGAATAATTGATATTTTCTTGACAGAGGAACAGTTTTTGAAAAGCAGTGGAGAGGCTGCATTTAAGCCAATTCCTAACCTTGTACAGGTGTGTGTAATTTAAATAGCAGTTTGAAAAGGAACATAGCATGGTAACAAACTAGAAATGGCTTGATAAAACAATGTTTCAAGTACTTATGTCAGATCTGACATTTGTGTTTTCAGGAAATAAGGTGGCTGAAGATCAGTAATAATCTAGAGGTAAAATGTGATGGTTTATGGATATATGAGTATAAACAATATGATATCAATAAAGTTTTTTACTGTTTGCTAAGAAAAAATAAAGCTAATTTCATGAGATATGTCTCCTTCAAATAAATACTCCAGTCACTTATATTTGTGAATATCCTACTCATGAGTTGCTTAACATAGTCTGACTACATAAATTTAGGTCAAGAAAAATTAAATAGAAAACTTTTCCCCAAGGAAATCATCCGAAGTATGCAATGGACTTGAGGGAAGCCAAGATTTAATTTAAAAGCTACCAGACATAGTTTTATCCAAGTGATATATAAAATTTTAACTTTCTCTTCATACAGGCACCATTCTGACAGTTTTCCCTTGTGAATGACTGTGTTTCCCCCGAAGGAGGTTGTTAATGCCTGACACCAGGTCTGTCCCTCATGCAGTTTTCTCCACAAAAAAAAAAGTGAAGGAAATTGGGTATTAAGATAATTCAGCTCTGCCTAACAGAAATGTTTCTTCCATTTAAGAACCAATTACCTGCTAAGACCTTTGAGGCCACCTGGAATTGTAACATATTTAGGTGCTGAATTATAGCTTGCAATTTTTCTACCAGTGCTTTTCTATTTTCTTCAGTTTGTGGACATTTTATTTTTTTTTTTTTTTTTAACTGGAATAGTAGACCATACATTAAACAAGATTAAGTCATTTAGAGGGTTGATAACCAGGTACTAAACACTAGAGTTGGAGCAACAAGTCTTGAGTAACATTAGTAGAACTATCTGCCAAGCAGCATTTTCACATGCTGGAGAGTTTGAAGGTTTTTTTCTTTTTTTTTTAATATTTTCAATTCAAAAGAACAAAGGCAAAGGAATTTGAAAAAAATATTGCATTCTGTATTTCTAAAAGTATGCTTAATTTTTACAGCTTTCAGTATTTCTTCACAAGAGTGGAGCTGCTGAGAATCTGTGACCTTCATGGGTCTTGCCAACAAGATGGCTTTGAAGAAATCTACAACTAAACTTTGAAGCTAGCTTTGATTTATATCTTTGAGTTAAATACTGTTCCTTAATCAGTGCCTGGAGCAAATTAAGTACCACAATATAGAATTCATTATAATTTCCTTAGTAAGTAACATGAAACCTAAAATAACTAATGGGAAAATCTGGGAAAGGTAGAGCAAAGACAGTCTCTTTGTGGTTGTGTGGCAACTAAGGATTATATAAGAATTCCTGTGTTAGATCAGAATCACAGCCACAGCTACACTGACTCCCAGGAATTAATGTTATTTTTCAAAAAATGGAACAGACGTTTTTATTTAAAGTTTAAGGGGTTTAAAGCATAAAACCTAGAACCTAACATAATTAATCCACTAGGTCAGAATTTTAAGAACTCATGAAATACGTTTTTTCAATAATTGATTATATATATATTTTAATTGACTCTTGGGAAAGAGACTAAGATTTTCTCAATTCCCTGGTCATGACCTAAGAGGCTGCATGAAAAAGTAGATGTCTTCATTCCCTGAGATCAGAGGTAGTAGATTTTGGGTATACAAACAGAACCTCACCCCACAGATTGAAAGTTTTTCCTTAGAACATGATGCTTTCCTGAGAGTAAGAGTTGCTAAAAGTAGAGTGAATCTGTTTTTCTCCCTTTAACTCTGGAGCTTTTGAATTAAGATGGATAGCAAACATCATCCATATGATAATTATTTGAATAAAAGTGGTTTTGTGTAGAAATTAATGCATCAGCACATAAAGTGAATTTTGAGGACATTTAATGTCTTGATCTGCTTAGTAGACAAAGAAGAACCCAGTTTAGAGATCTTGAACAGGATGAAACAAGTGTCAGGCTGCTCAGGTTTACCCAAAAGGCACAACTTTTAAACACACTCCGAAGTAAAACTGTGGATATCTTTATAATTTTAGTAGAGAAAAGAAGGCTGAATTCACAGGGCTTAACCTGTAAACATTGACAATTTCCCTGTGGGGTGGCTGGAGAGTTTAGCATGTCGTGTTCTTTCAAGGGTCAATTTTTTTTTTAAAGAGAACCATAGAATGTCTTGGGTTGGGTAGGATCTTAAAGATCTGGCATGAGATCTGAATGCTTGAACCTGCAAGATGTTAACCTTCTCTGGTCTCAGTAATATCACTTAAACAGTTGCATGATTGTCTCCATGACAATAATGAATTCTGAAAACAGACATTTATCTTGAAGAGTAAAATGAATGCGTAGGGCTTCCAAGATTTGGACTTACAAATGGACAAGAGAAAATCTAGCTAGAGTAAATATGGCAGAGAAATCTAATTGCTCTAGTACAACATAAGACCTGCAAAATAAAGACAGATGGATAAATGGTCTAACCCACTCAGTCATCCCACCATGTTTCCCATCCTGAGTATGAGTAAAAGGACAAGTGCTACCATATCACTTCCTCATTCCTCATGATATTGTATTTATCAAGTGTATTTTATATGTAGCTGTGGGTGTTCTCTACATATGTCAGGGACAAGAAAACTGACTGAGTAATAGGCCAACCGAGCAGCAATATGCTAGTTATGAGCATCGCCATTTCAAAATATATTTATGAGAGCTGAACTTCAACATCATACAAACAAATACAATTATGTTCTACAGCCATATCTCAGCTTGGTTCTGAAACTGGATTTCAAGTTATGGTTTGAGTTCTATAAAATATTGTTATTGGTAAGAGAGATACATTGCATACATAGAACTAAAGCATGAATAATAACTAGTAAGAATAACTTAAGAATATAATAATAACTGTGTTCTAACAAGAATAACTTAAGCAATAACTGATATAATGTGAATTAATATTTTAACAGTCTAATCCTCTGAGTTATCTAATTGAAACATCAATTCATATTAACAATACAGTTAAAATCATTACACAGAACATCTCTTCCTCTATCCCATAGTCCTCCCTTTTCTCTCACATTATGATCCAATGTTCCTCTGGTCCTAAGGTTGATAGTTGTAGTTTTCTTCAAGTGGGAGTTGGGCTGGTGGTTATGTTGAGTTGTCAGTCTTTGTCAGTTTTGATGAGTTGAAGCAAGAATCAAATAGACCAAAAGTTAAAGCATATTATTAAAGGCCTCTTGAACACTGACAGGCTTGAGGCATTGACTACCTCTCCCAGAATCTTGTTCCAGTGTTTGACCATCCTCTCTGTAAAGAAATGCATCCAAATGTTAAGTTTGAAACTCACTTCCTCTCCCTTTGTCAGGGCAATGTTCACAATGGGTGAGAGTTTCTTCCTCTTCTCTCTTGGAGTCCAGTTTAGAGTTATATTTACATGTTTTCTTGTTGTAGTTTGCCTCATCACTTGTTCCTTGCTAGGGAAATGTTTGAAAGTTTGAAAGTTCTCTCCCCCAGCCTCAGCTGGGGACTGGTTCTTGCAGGGCAGTGCCTCCCCAGGTGTGCCAGACCTTTACTATTCTTGGTTTTCACAAAATTTCAGCTCATATAAATATGAAACGATTGTCATTTTGCCACCAAATAGATACAAAAATCATCTGTCAAGACAAAGGCAGAAATGTCTGACACCTTGCAATATCAGGTCACTTCAAGTCTCTTGATGGTTATGGCAAAAATCATATTTCCTGGGTTACACAGAATTTTTGTTTACTGGTTTGCATGTGTACATTTCTGACAATTTTCACGATCAGCATTTTATTTACTCATGAAGATAAAACACCCAATTAGGAGTTTAATATGGTATGCAGTCTTCAAGTTGAGAAAATAATCTCTCATGCTCAGTAGGCACATCTACGCTGGGATGAGCCACTATTTTATTTCCAGCCCTCAGCTGAAGGTCACTGTGTGTAATAAACTAAAAGTGCAAAAAAAAGTGTGTGTGGATGTTGAGTGTTAATAACAAATATTCAAGGTTGAAAATCAATAGTATATATGATGTAAAAACACATAATTGCTCTCTGCAAACTCAAAATGCTTTTCAGTTTTCAAGATCTAGATCTTCGTGAGCTGTTTCTAATCAGGAGTTAGGAAGCAGATGTACTTGCTTGTAAGTGAATAAGAACATGAGTTCAACTCACGTTGGGACTAAACCTAATTCTCCTACCACATATGAGAGCCTAAAGACAGCTTAAGTTTTTCTGTGTCTGACTCAGATGGTACAGTATGGTAGCACAGTGCTGTAAGTATTGTGTAAGACCCTATTCTTTGGTCAGGAGATGGATATTTTCATATATATCGATTTCCCAATCAGTCTACTCATCCTGAATAATGGATAAGAGACCAAAACTGAAAACAAATGAGCTGTGTGTATCCTATTTCTACAAATTTCTAATCCTGCTGCATTCATAGTAAGGAAGTTATTGAGTGAGAATTCGTGCTTTTCAGTAAACTGTGTCTTGACTTCTTGAATTAAAAGGGCATTTTTATTCCATTTGAGGATTAGGATCACAAATCTTAAACTTTAATGCTTCAAAGACAAGATTCCAAGGTTTCCAGCAGAGCTGGCAGGGTGCTGGGGAGCTGGAAGCTCCCTGGGCTGGGGAACAGGGATATCAGGGACTCTCAGGTGAGCAGGGTAGGGCCAGGCAGACAGGACCTGACCCTCCCCACCACCAGGGCAGGTCAAGCCAGCTTCTGGCACCAGAGTCCTTCCTGAAATGCAGATGGTCTGGGTTGGTGGGGGTCAGGATCCAGATCCTGATGCCTAGGAGCATGGACTTGCATGGCTGTGGCACTGCTGGACATGAAGATTGGGAGGCCAAAGAGCAGAGACTGTACTGGCCTTGAAAGACTGAGGGGGGGACAGTCTCTCATTGGTGATCCCTTTTTATAATCTCAACACTCATGTTTTCCTCACAGGTTGTAAGGGAGTTAGGAACAGAGGAGAGAGAAGACAGTAAAACTCCCAGCTGGTTGAAACATCTGCTGAAGTCTCTCTCCCTGGCAGAGCTCCACATCTGAGGGGAGCTCCCTCAGCAGAGTTCTACAGAGATGGCCTTTGGTCAGTGATGTTTGCAGCTCATGTAAATGTACCCCAAGGTTGCCGAACAGCTTCCTTTACTGACATCAGTAAACTGCTCAAATGAACTCAAAACAACTAATCTGAATTAGCACTTGCAGGACTCCTGCCATGGCAATAGTTCTCATCCTGTAAGTGGAATTGTTACAAGGAGCTGTTCATAAATAGTGTGTTCCAATTCTCAAGCTGTGTCAATTGGACATAGACCATGGGGCACATCTTTCTTTTGCCCATTTAGCTGCCAAATGAAGTGTGACTATTCGCAGATATAGAGTATACTTTTCACACACCCACTAATACCCAATAAAGTAGGATAATTGCACAAACTTACCTGCTAGCAGAATCAGAGTGTAAATACAGTAGAGAATTAATTTGATAGAGTCATTTAAAAGTAGCACTGTACTAGCCATCACACTTTGCCTCTCCATTTCTAGGAAAGCATTAGTAAGCTCTTTTTTGTTTTGTTCATGCTCAAGTCCTGTACCCTCACTATCTAATAAAATTAATAAAGCAATTATTTGGCAACAAAAGGTAACTCAATAGATTTTCCATTAAGAGTAGTGTAATAAATAGACACAGCTTGGACTTAGTTCAGCATAAACTCAGACTGTATTCATTGTAAAGAAAATTAAAAACCCAAAAACACAATGTCCTGAACAAGTGAAACCAAGTGTTACTCCTAAACTCCATCAAAAAATGCAAAGATAGCTTCAAAGATAAATTTTTGACATTGGACTTCAAATGTGTAACACTGTGAAGTGATCTAATTTTCTATGAGCACATTTAGAAGATGGTAAGGAAAATAAGAAATTGTAACAAGGTTAGTCAAAAGCTTTGGAAAAGAATAGCATGCAGCAATTAAGCTAAAAATGGAAGATTAAGGTATTCAAAAGATGCAAAAGGACTCCAATGCAAAATGAAGTTTCTATTTTTAATGTCCTCCACTATATTGGTAGTCAGTTCTACACTTCTGATGCAAATGTTACATTATGTGGTTGTCCAGAGAGGTTACTGGAGATGGAGAAAACCTTTCACAACTGGACACAGCTCTGAGCACCTGATCTAGGTGAACCTTCTCTTTGTAAGGCAGTTGGGTCAGAAAATCTCCAGATGTCTTTGGCAACCTCAAGCTAAAATTGGGAGGTATGTCAAAACAGGTAAGACTGAAAACTTCGGTGTTTCTTACTACTCCAAATGAACCCTAGGGAGCACAGAACTGTGTTCGTACAGCATGGATGAAAACAGTTGGAGATACAATGAAGAAACTAAGCCTTAAACCAAAGGAAATTACAATCATTAATTTGTTTTACTGTTCCCTTCATATTTTTTTTAAATTTATTCCTCTCTGTTATTTTACCTAGCCAACACATATAAATCTTTCATGTCTCTCTAAAATACACAGTGGATTCTACACAGGAGTGGCATGTTGTGCTAGGATTCTTGGACTTGGGAAAATAATCTATAGAGGAGTGGTGTATTATAGACAACCATAGAGTCATGAATGGCATAGTAAAAATAGGAAGGTATTTGCTGATTCTTCCCGAATGAAAAACATAGGATTACAAGAACATTGCCTGAGTAATGTAAGAATGGGTGGAGCTTCCAAAACTGTTAAGGGGAGGAAATCACATTTCTGTCTCTATTTTTACACTCTTCCCTGGACATCTGCTTGTGGCCACCAGAGGAAACAGGACACTAGAATAGTCATTGCTAAAAACTTATTCTAAAAATTTTGTTAGCTTAACATTGAAGTATTGAATATGACAAGTCTGAGTGCAAGAGAGCACAATTTTATATAACAGAAATTAAGAGACAAAACTCAGATATGTACGCATTAAAGTTCACAGTAGGCTTTTTTATCAGTAATCATGAACTAGCACAGCACAGTATAGCCAAAGTTTCCTTATATGTTTGTTTCAGAATAAGAAATGTTTCTTTGGATTCTGACTTCCAGCTTTAAACAGTTGTGAAGGAGTGAAAATTGATATAACCTATAATTTACATGTCCCCTCACTTAACACAGTTTATGTCACTACTTTTGTTTAATTTTTTTAGATTTAGTGCAATAAAATTTTTCTCTTCATATCCAATATCTTCTAATTGCATTCACTCAAATTGAGGAAGTTCATTTAATTCAGCAATTCCCTATCATCATCAAATGCTCCCTTTTCCTACCCAGTGTGTAGCTAATAGCTAAAAATATACCCAAAAAATCATGAAATCCTCTCTGCTGTTAGCTGCCAATCTATGTTATCAAAATGAATATCATTGGGGCTAATAATTTTTCCTACTGAGTACCAACAAGAACATTCACTATTTTGGGACAATAAAAAAAATATAA
This sequence comes from Calyptomena viridis, assembly GCA_013390005.1. Classification (NCBI taxonomy): domain Eukaryota; kingdom Metazoa; phylum Chordata; class Aves; order Passeriformes; family Eurylaimidae; genus Calyptomena; species Calyptomena viridis. Next base: position 72,688 of record WEIV01010135.1, on the reverse strand, counting down.
TGAAGTACTACAAAATAATTCTGGGTACCTTAGCTTATAGTCTTAGAGCTGCAGGAGCCCCAGGAAGTTAATTCAGGCTGAAAGTGTCCTTAAGCCACCTGGCATTTTTTTTGTTCCAGTGACTTAAGAACAGATGGACAGCCTCAGTCCAGAATTTCTTTTCTGAGTTTGATTTAGCCCCACAGTACAATTTGTAAGTCATGTTTCCTTATTAATTTTAAACATTCTGCAATGGAAGAATGAGCTTTGATCTGCTTTGAGGACATTTACATCTTTTGTATGGTTGCACTTAGATAAAATGTTAATTGATGTTATGCAAGATAGGCTATGGTAATTATGATTATTGTAATTGGTTACAAAATGTGAAAAGAGTAAAGTGGGAGTGGGAACTAGAAACCAGAACAAGATGGAGAATCTCAGCTTCTAATCCTATGTGATGCAGAATATGTACTTGGCTTGAAAAAACCTCCAGATGTTTGTCAATGAAAAGTGGAAACAGGAAACAGAAAATCTGAGAGATCTTAAAGACAGATGTAAAGGGAACAAATTTTGAAGACCAAAAAGATCAAGTCTAAGTAATCCTGAAATTTTGGCCCATGTGTCCCAAGTTGCTCAACAGAGCATGAGGAGATATATATCCTATAAACGAGAGTTCTCAGAACCTCTAAGGAATTTTACTCAGGTCTGAAATTCCAATCAAAATGCAAGAAGTAGTCTGTCTTTACTCAAACCACCTTTCATGTAGACAGATTTCAAGAGTAGAGAAGATCATTAAGTCATGCTGCCTTACACACCCTCATAGACTAAGTCATAAACTTTCAAGGAGGTTTGCTCCTATTCCAGGCTTTAATCAAGTATGCTTCAAAAGCAGTCTTAAAGTATTCTATAACTGAAACAAACAAGCATATTTTCTGCCTCAGGGAAGAGAGAGGAAACTATTCTCATCCTTTTACCTGAGAAAAAATTTTGGGGTTTACATTGGGAACTTTGTCATCTTCCATCCTCTACATAACTGCTAGAGAGAAAAGAGTCCACTACTAAGCTGGAGCTCAAGGAAATAAACTGTTTAACTCAGCTGCCAGTCAAGAGTGAATGAGGGTCTTCTCATGGACATTTTTGTAGCTAACCTAATCACTAACAATTTAATAAGAGATAAACTGTGAACAAACACAGTTAGCTAAGTCTATTTTGTCTTTTCCAGTTTTCCTAATGTGGATTAACTACAAAAATGAAAATATCAGAAAATCTAGAATGACTACTTATTTGTTTATTTAGCCAACTTTGGCTCCTGGAGTTTGACTATCGATCAGGTGATGGATCTGTGGGAAGTAGAACAGTTGCATGAACAGCTCAATTCATAAATATAGTGAAAGCCATGAAAATCTTTCAGATGGATTGAATACTGCAGTTCAGAAGACAGCAAAAGTAAATCATGTTCATTGTTAACCCAGATGTTTTTTTGGTTAGCTAGACTTACTCACAGGGAATTTTATTCCTTTAGAAAAGCTGTTACTTAACTAAACTTCCATCATGAGAATAGGAAGTGGAAAGCTACAATATATAAAGATCCTGTGATTTCTCAACAAAAATATTAAGGAGCAGATGTGGCAGATTTTCTTGATTGTGTCTTTTTAGTTCAAAGAACTTGGTTAATTTACATCTTGTGTGTAGGATTTTTTTGATCTTCACCTGATATTCCTTGGGTGTAGTCAATCATTTAGAACATTGCTGGAGGCTAAACATGAACCAATTTCTACCACTGCAGACATTGTAGTCTCTGAAACAATCCAAAATATAAAAAAACCCTGCCATTGTGAGTTCCTTGAGTGACCTACAATTACATCATCTTTCCTACATATATTGTTAATATATGTATATTTATATAGATGCTATAGATGTAATTACATCTCAAAAACATCACATTGTCAGAAATATCAAAATGATAAAAAGGGTTTTTTTAAATGAACTATGAAGTAATTGTTGATCTCAGGTAGAGAACACAAGGTTAAACTAACTTTACATATTTAAGAAATTGCTCAAGTACACAGACAGCTGTATCAATTAGAAGGTGAAGGCTAATGGACCTTAAAATTTATTTGCTTTTATTCTCTTATGTTATGGTTTTTTCCATGCCACAGAGTTTGCCAGTCAACTTTTCACCTGTCCCAGGCCATCAACTGAAACAGAAGCCTCTAACAAAGTTACTTTGGGTCTTGAGTTATTTCGTAGTTGGTGGTGACATTTAGTCATGCCAAATTCCACCATCTTCAGGAGGATACAAGCACGAACTTATGCATTTTTTTTCTGAGTCTGGTTGCTTTTGTGTGTCAGAAACCATAAACATAATTTAAGTCACATTTCTCAATATGAATTTAATAATAATAAGGGAAGAAGCAAAATCCTCATGCACTTCTTTGAAAATGGAGTCTGTTAGAGAAGACTCTAAATCAAAGTGTCTGACACATTCTGCCATGCATGTGAAATAATCATCTGCCAGAATGCATTAGTGGAGTGATGAATTATGTACCAGTGCCTTCACTGCAGCTAACATTACAGTCTGATTCTTATTCTAGTTTTATATATTTTTTGTTACTTCAAGAAAAGAAACAAAACCCCTGTTTTTCCTTTCTTCATAATACTCCACAAAGCCAAACAAATAAGATGATATTATATCTGAGTCTGTTTTATTAATTTCTGTTAGGAGTTCTCATTTCAATCCTAGATTGGTGTTTTGATTTTAGATGCTAAAACAACTTTTATTTGTGACTATTATCTACACTGAAAACATTAATTAGGGAGAACAGTGTAGGAAAATGTGTGAAGGCAGTCAAAGTGCCTTTATTTTTTAAATAAATATAGATTAATACATTTGTATATCAGCTGGTTTCCATCTCTAAAAGTCCTGGGAATTTACTCTGAGGTAGTTGTGAAACAATTCTGTCAAATGGATTTCACAAAAGGCATCTTGATGGAGAGGCCAGTATACACACTTATTACAGGTCTTTGTTCTATGGCAGAGTTTAAAGGCTGAAACTGAGGGCAGGACCCCACTTAGACTATCCACTGTATAGAAAGGGAAAATGCTGTCCTGAAGAGCTAATAAAACATGTTAAGAAAGGAGATAGAGATGTCCAAAGCCACATGGAAAATTGATAGTAGACTAACATATTAGAAGCCCATTTTTCTTGCTGTTCTTGTCACACTTTTTCTATTCTCCTGAACAGAAGATTATATAGTCATATAGGTGATGTCAGTGGCCCATTCTTGGTGCTGGTAGTGTCTGTGCTTCCCATGACGGAAATAGACACACTTCCAAACAACCTCGTTGTCTGGGCAAAGCATTTACCCCACAAAGACTCACACAGACACACACAGTCAGTCTCAACAAATAGAAAAAGTGGGTGCAAATGTGTGCAGAAACACTTTACTATAAGTTGGAGTTCAGGCTCCCATCATCCTAGTGACACAAATAGTGTATCTTTATTTCTGCTGTTATCCCACAAACACCTGTCATGTAGACATGCAAAAAAGTGAATAATCTCCCTATTGCTGCTGAGTCATTCTCAGTGTAACACTTGCCTACGTATTCAATGAATCACAATAATATGACATGATGGCAGTGCTACAGGGGAGTATGGTGTCCTGGGGATTACTGGAGGGGTGTGTGTGTGCAAATAACTCTCCTAGGCCTCTTCCTGAAGTCAGTATTTCAACTCTGACATACCTAGGAAAGGATAGCTTACCAAACCACAGAAAAGTCATCCCATGTGGTCATGAGGGGACAGTGGTGGACAGAAATACAGAAACAAAGAAGGGCTAAATATGTCTGATCCAAACCATGGGGCATACCTGCCTTTCTAAACATGGAAAAGAAAAGGAATGAGAGAGAAAACAGCAAACACATCCTGTCAATTAGGCATTGCTGGAGAATATGCCCCAGGAGAGAGGGCTGTGTTTCTCAGTGACCAGGGTGAGGGTGAGTGACCCGACTATTTTTCTTTGCTCCCTATGGTTCCCCACAGGTTGCTGGGGCCCTATTCCAGTGTTTAAGGCATCTTCTCTTTCTCCTTTTCACCGACCTTGGTGTTAATCCAACTTCTCACTCCTCTCTCCCTTAAATGGCCATGATGTTCTGCGTTGCCTTTTTTTCTCTTCCCCTTCTTAAATATGTTATCACAGGGACTTTACCAGCTGACCTTGACTAGCTTGGAGCTAAGAAATTTCCATCAGCTTCTTAAAGAAGCTTCTCTCATAACTCCCCAGCTAATAAAAAACTCTTGACTACTTAAAACCACAACAAACAGGCATTTCTTTAAAGGGTAACTTGAGTTCAAGTTACCTGGAATAACTTGAAAGTCTCAAAGTGAAAATATGTTTACTTTAAAATTTCATTAACATCGTTGTTTTCAGATAACTGGGTACGACAATAGTCCAGGGCACAAACATGGCCACTTTGCAATATTTATTTGACGCAAAAGAAAAAATGTGGAAGCAGAACTACATTCTTCTGAGAGCTGGACTGAATTCACAACTCTGTTTTGTATTTGACATTAACACTGTCATTTTACGATTTAGAACAAGAATGAGAAAAATACTCAGCTGAGCTATGTGTTTCCAATGTTGCAGTGACCATCTATCTAGTGGAATTTTTCCCAGGTGATCCTGTAAATTTTTTTGGCTAAGGTGCATTAATATGTAAATTGGAAAATACTTAGCTGTAGGAAATGAAATATGGGGAGATGTGAATGTATCATTTTTTGGATGAAGCAAACTATTTGTTATCGCAGCTATAAAGTCTGAAAATATTAAAATAGTCCATGTATTTTCTTCTGACAGTCTTGGATTAGAAGAATGACATTCACAACAAGGATGCTTTAACTGCTGAACATAAACTTCATGGATTTGGTTGTTTGCAGTACAGCTTTTTTTAACAAAACAAAAAAGCAAACAAAGCTGTAATGTGGATGCTGTACCAGCCAGAGGGTATAGTAGACAGGAAATATGCAGCAGCCAGACAGAATGTAAAGGAGACTTAGCCTGTTAAGAGAGTTAAGCTGTATTTAAGGAATTTAGAATTAATACTAATAAGATGGGTGAACTTAAAAAAAAATTTACTTTATGTTATACTTTTTTACTTAACCAATAATAACATGCCATATATTGTTTCCTTGGCACTTCTCTAGCAACTGTTTATTAGAATTGGAAGAAAGTGCCTTGGTCTATTTAAATAACTGAAAAAAATTCCTCACTATCATCTCCAATACTTCTAAATTCATAGCCTGGCAATATTTTTCTTTCTGAATTTTTCAATCTGTATGTAGCACATCTTGGATTCTCAACTTATTTTTCCAAACTTAATTTTTTTTCTTAATACAAATATTTTAATACTATCATTCTCAAATGTCCTGAATTTATAAGGCAACAGAAGACAATAATTTACAAATACAAGTTTTGCACAACCATGGATACAACAATGTTTCAGAGCTATTCTCTGCTCAGGACATCTCAGCTCATTCTCTTTTTAGACACCAGCTGCTGCAAAACTCAGACTCCTGTAGGCTGCTGGTATAGCCAGACAGAAACTGACAACAGGGAAATACATAATCGGTGCACCACAGAGAGTTATAAATTACATTAACAGCAGTTCCAACCAGAGGTGACAAGTATAAGTGTCCTGAGCCTACCTATACATGTTACAAACTTCATGTTTACTTTTGGAGTTAAGACAGCCAAAGCTTTGTCTAGCTGCAAGATCCAACACTTCCATCTGCTGATCAGGTAGCTATATCTTACAAAATTGTCATATCAAACTGATTTTATATGCCTTGCCTTTCTGACAGTCATAGAAACATACAATCGTTTAGGTTGGAACAGATCTCTAAGATCATTGAGTCCAATCACTAACCCAACACTGCCAATTCCACCACTAAACCTTGACCTTAAGTACCACATCTACACATCTTTTAAATACTTCCAAGGATGGTAACTCAATCACTTCCTTGGATGGCCTGATCCAATGCTTGACAACCCTTTTGGTGAATAAATTTTTTTCTGATGTTCTCCAGTGCAACTTGAGGCCATTTTCTCTTGTCCTATTGTTTGTTACTTGGAAGAAGGGTCAACCTCCATCTGGCCACAACCTCCTTTCAGGTAGTTGTAGAGAGCAACAAGGTCTCCCCCCGGCCTCCTTCTCTCCAGGCTAAACAACACTAGTTATTAAATATGTTGAAGATATGAAATCATGTTTCTTCTTAAGTGATTTTTGTGTGTAAATATAGAAAACGCAGGTCAAAAAAGAAAATCTCACATCTAGCTCTAGTTAAAGAAATGCAAGTTAATTAATAAGTCATAGGAGAACCTGGAAACAGAGATATTTCAAATGGGTAGTAGTTCATAATGTTTTCCCCGTGATTCATTTTGTGACTGTTGTGTATCTGACATTGCTTTTTCACATCCTACCTAATCAAGTAATACTGAATACCTTTGTGCAGTTTCAATACCTGAAGGATTAAATAAGGGTTTCTACTTCAAATTTAGATAACCAGACAGTGAAATTAATATGAATTATTTAACAGTTAGAAACTTGGGATTGATCTCCTACTGTCATAAGAAAGGTAGATAATATACAAAATTAGATAGTTTGTGGCTGGAATGGATTTATCCAAACGTGTTTCTAGCTGCTTGTACTGCTGCTTGAAGGAAAATCTACCATAATCCTGTACACATGGAGTTAGACTAAACAACGTATACTGGATCCTAATACCTCACCTGTGTTTGAAAGTCTCAACCATAACTCATGTGCCAGTGTAAAAGGCAATGGTCACAGTAATACCTTTGGGGCTGCTTCAAGGTTAGCTGTAATCATTGAAAGAAGATCCACCAGCTTCATGATATTTGATTTCAAGAGACTGGGTTCAAAGAGGAGATTGGACTCAATAGTTAAAATTAAAAATCATCACAATATGATATTTAATCAATGATTATTTCATTGTCAGTCCTATAATCATTACATGTATACTATGGTGATCAAGGCTAATTTGTGTCCATTCATCCAGTGCTCTTTATCACTTTAAAATTCAAGAGCATCTTACTTTATACCAAAAAACGCAGTTAACCTAAGAGTGTGTTTCAGCACTGTAAAATATGAAACTTCAAGGTTGTGTAAAGATGGATTTGAGTACACCAGGAAAAGCTTGTGTTTGCTCTCAGTCACCTGAGTGACACAAAATGATGTTTGAAATACAGAGTTCTAGTCCACCACCAAGGTTAATGTGTACACTCACGCCTCACTAGATTTCTGCCAGATCTCTGATGTGACTGCCTCTACATACTAAATGATAAGTCCTTTGCATTTTCCAGGCATTATAATCAGTCACTTCCAGCTCTGCAGCTGACCTCTGTTTTGCAAGCCTGGTCATTCTTGACTGTTAACTGTACTGTGTCTTTATTAATCACACCAGCTATTAACTCCTTAGGTCAAAATCACATTGACAACTGTGGTGAGAAATTATGATTATTACAGAGAATCAAGAGAGAAAAAATCATCTCGGAAAGATTGTAAGCTAAACTTTAATGGTCATTGTATACAGCTCTCACCATTTGATGATTTGGGAACTGATGCTGATTCTTATGCACAATCTCTTCCTGCTACTCACACACACTTCAACCTTTATATTTTTTCCCACCTTCCAGAGTGAAAAACCCCCCCATAATTCCTTTATTACATGGTTTGATTGGTTTTCTTGCTGACCCAAACTAGTTGTCTTTAGTGGAGAGAAAGGATTACTGACTTCAAAGAATCACATTAAAATCACAGCAGCTATTTCCTGATCCCTGGATTATCCTCTTTATCATTTGTCGATAGTGGCTCCAAACCAGTTCCTGTTTCTGACATGTTAATAGAAGCCATGAGTGTTTATCTATAACAATTGTGATCTGACAATACTACTTGAATGCAGAAAAAATTCTTGCCTGTGAAAAGATTAATATAGAAAGTGAATATGAAAGGGACAGATTCTAAATAAATTTTATTTGGGGAGAATATTTTAGGCCACCTGAGATATCTTCTGAATTGTAATCACAGTTGAATATAGCCTTTAACAACTAAGTGGAACACTCTACTGAAGAAAATCAGGAAAGAATATAGCTGGATTCTACTGCATAACTCAGTAATAAAAGTATAACTGAACATATGGAATATTTGTGGACACAGAGAAGGTTGAGATGAAATCAGTCAATCAGTTTTTATTTAGCTAAACTTTACTTAACACAGTTTGGATCAGCAGTAGATATAAGGCCAGTGACCAGAAATTCCTGTATGCCAGTCCTGATTCTAACTCTTGGCAGGTAAATTGCTTGTGATTGAATTAATGGCCACTAATTCAAAAGAGCTGTTTCCTCACCTCCCTGGGGTAAGTCAGTTAAGTATTAGGAAGAGTCATTAGCTTCCATTTTATATGAGGAGTGTGTTGACTACAAAAAATATTCTGTAAGTGATGGAATTGTTTAATATGAAAGGAATCACAAACAGATTTGAATAAATAAGATTCTATATATCACCAAATATTTGTTGTCTAAGAAATGTGAACATATGAATATATGAAAAAAAGTGTTTCTGTGCTCTGGCAAGATCTATAGATGGAGTACTGAGAGGGAAAAAAATGGGGATATAATTAGTCAAGAAAAGGTTAGGAGAGAAACGAAAATGTATAACGCAGATTGCATTAATTAGATAGCATTACAAACAAGGACATTATTGGAGACATAATAGGATTGAAGATATTTTTTATTTGAGAATGGCTTTCTGTAAGATTTATGTGGTATAAAAGGTTTTCAGGTGCAGGGATGCAGTGACAGAATGGCTTTGGTGGGCACCTGACACCCAGTCAGGGTTAACCACAACAGTGCATGTGGGGTCATGAGCAAAGTCACTCTAAAGTCAGTTTAGAGGCAACTCTAGTTTTAGGGGGTTTTACTTCTTCACCAAGTGCAATTTTTGCATTTCTTAGTTGAAAAGAGGCTCATTGATTTCCAGTTAATTTCACTCTTCATTTCTCCTGCACTATTCACATTGACATGGTTTCAGGTTGGCAAATACTGCAATGAAGTATCAATTTTTATTATTTCAGAACATTCACAGAAAGCACATTTGAATTACTAAGCAGTGCCATTTATTTTAGAAATGGGATTCTGGAAGTTATATTATAATATGCAATCAAGGAAAATCAAAACAAGCATTCCAATAATGTAAAGTACCTGGATATCATGGATTAATCCTTACAATTATTAATTGTTTGAAACACAGAAACATTTAAATATTGGTTACCTACATTTGCCTCACACTTTCTAAAATAAAGTCTTTGAGTCCCACATTTTCACATTGTTTCAGTTACATGAACTATAACTATACATTTTCAAAATAATATTAAAAATTACAGTCTAAAATAATAACTTGATTCCATGAGCTTACATTTAAAAATGGCAGATGGTGGTCTCGCAATCAAAACAAATCAAGAGTTATTCTATTACAAATTTGCTCAATTTCATTTTTATTTGTTTTTACAAACAGATCAAGAGGTCCTCAGGCCTGTTCTCACTGCTAAACTGAGTATGAGAAATGGCCTGTAATTCCCTCATGACTTATGGATTATTGGAAATTTTCTCCCCATAGCAACATTAATATATCTCAATTTGTGTCACTACCTACCATCCATGTAGCCAGGTCTGTAGCTTTCTTTAAAAAATACAAAGCTTATTCCCCACAGTAAAATAAAACCTCGTAACTCAGATGTAATGAAAACTGATGAAACCCACACAATAATAAAGTATCCCCGAGTCAGTATTTTAGATAAAATCTCACATTATTTCTCTTTCAGTGCAGTATTTTCTTTGTAGTCACATTTCAACCAATTCTATCCATATCTTTCCTGGAAAAAAAATTTAAAGTCTGACAGCCAAGGAATAAAGACCTTTAGAAAGAAAATGAACCATTAGGATATAAGGACAAAAGGAAAGTTTTCCAAAGCCTTTTCTAAAGAAAGTAAAACCACAGCTAGAAAATTTATAACCTCACTCCTTTTTACTCTTGCACCTCATTAAATCCACTAGGTAACCAAATCCTATATAATGCAGGAGGTGTGCTAGCAACTACCTTGGAAGATGGGTTTCAGATACTCAACTTTTCTGATGCAAATAATTTTGTTAAGGAAACTTCCCAGTCTGACCATTCATGAGACTCTCTGGAAGTCTGGGACCAAAGTGGCTCCAGTGACCTGACAGGTCCCCCCCAACTCCTCACACACTCCCCTCACAGTCAGACCAGCTTTCCTTACTGGTTCGACCCCAAGTTCCCCTTGGCAGAGTCTCATATGTCTCATTCCATAAAGCAATTTATTTATGATGCAGTAACAGAAACAGCTTGAGCTGGTGCCTCTGAGGAGGGACCCCAAACAAAGGAGTCCCTGGGCTTTTATATCCTCATAGTCCAAACATGTGAAAGTCTCCCTCTTTCTCCTGAGTCCTTGGCCTGCAGCTGCTCACCGAGCTACCTGTGCCAGATGTATTCCTTGACATTCCTCCCTTTATTTTAATTGAGCTTACCTGCTAATATACTACAAGAAAAACAACTCCTCAAACTTTCAAGGCATTAACCTAGTGCCATTACATAGATTAATACAAGTGACAAACATAACAGAATGAAGGCTAACAAGATTATCACATTATCAAGATAAAACCATGGAAGATCATCAAAAGTCAGTAATTGACCAAGTAGTTGATCTTTCACTATGTTGTGGTTTTAAGTAGCCAGAGTTTTTTATTAGCTGGGGGGACTAGGAGAGAGGCTTCTTTAAGAAGCTGCTAGAGTTTTTCTCTGCTCTAAGCTAGCCAAGGTCAGGCAACAACGCCTCTGTGATAACATATTTAAGAAGGAGTAGAGAAAAAAAAAAGCTGGGCAGAACATCATGACCGCTTAAGAGAGAGGAGGGTGAGGAGTTTGATTAACACCACGGTCAGAGAGAGGAGAAAGAGAAGGNAAGGATCTTAAAAGGGAGGGGTGGGGGGAGAAAGGTGTCTGTAACAACTATCAAACTGCTCACCCTTAAACTCTTAAGCTCTGATTTTAGTAGTAGTTGTAGTAGTAGTAAATTCTTAACATTCTAAGTTAGAGCCTGTTTTGCTTGTGTGAAGTAGTTAATAAACAGTTGCTTGTAATCCTTATCACAAAAGTCGGAGGTTTTTTTTCCCTTCTCTGAGAAATTTTAAATCTATGTGTGGGCTCTCGGCTTTTAGCCAGAGTCAAACCATAACACACTACTTGTTTGATATGAAAATGGTGTATCCAGTTTTTCTTACCCAAAACTTTGACAGCAAAATAAGAACACAGTAAGACAGTATATGGTCCTTCCCACCTAGGTTCTATTTTTAGAATTTTGTGAGAATATCTTGATTAGCACTTCATCCCCAGGTTGCATATCACGTACTTTTATTTCAGGTGGGCTGGGCTGATACTGTTGTGCATCAAAGTTTGCAAGTACATTTCCATCTTAAATGTAGCATATAGTGCATGTTTGAGTCTAGCCATATTTTAAATAATTTGAACAGCCATGGTAAGTTTGGTGACATAGGTTCCAGACTACAGTCCCAGAACAAAATAATATGGGATGGTTGTATTTCCCCTGACACTGTCCCATCCTCCAACTTTTTCCGCCTCCAGAATCTTCCTGAGCCAGATGAGTATTTCACAGAATATAACAAATCTAGCCTTCCTGAACTTTTCCAGTTTGTTCTTGAGCCTGTGTAAGCTTTCAGTGTTGTTCACCTGTTGCATGATGAGTCACCCCATTCTGTTTATTTTGAAGTAAGTCCCTACAAGCTTCATTTGGATCCCCCGAGGTTTCACGTTGTTTTCAGTCTTCCCTTTTTCTTATTACCCTGAAAAACTTGCTAATACTGGGAGAATTCTTCATCGTATTACTTTTTTGAGTTCTCTCTATGATTTAGTTGAACAGCACAGATCATAGCAGGGATCCCTGAGAAACCCCATCAGTGATTTCCTTTCATTAATGAAAGCTCAGCATTTACTATTTCCTTTAGATGTTAGTAAAATAGTGAAAATATTTAATAAGACCAGTTATACTCCCTCACTTAGAGACTGGGCAAGCAGGTCTGATTCAGATTGCTTGCTTAGGCACTTAATTGCACTCTTGTAGCTCTTCCTAGCTAACCCTGCACACTTCCAGCACCAGTCACATGGCCTTTTCTTCTTTCATTAATTTCATTTTTAATTACTTAGGAATTACTGATGGGAAAGGATACACCCTATGCCATAGCCATCAAAAGCCTACAAAATATATTTTGGGATATATTTTCAAGTCCTATTTGACAAACCTAATTTCCTTTTATGAAAAAGTAACCCACCTAGCTGACCAAGGGAAACCAGTTGATGTAATCTTTTGGATTTCAGTAAAGCTTTCAATACTGTCTCTCACAATATCCTTTTGGATACACAGCTGGATAAACATATCATGCTTTGGGTGAGCCACTGGCTCATGGGTCAGGCACAAAGGTTTATGGTAAAAGGGATTATATCAGGCCATTGGCCATTTATGGGGTTCCACAGGGCTTCATCTTAGGTCCAGTGCTCTTCAACATCTTCAAAACTGGCTTAGATGCAGGACTTGAAGGTACACTAGGTAAGTTTGCCAATGACAGTAAGTTGAGAGGAGCTGTTGACTCCCTCCAAGGCAGGGAGGCCCTGCAAAGAGACCTTGAAAAATCAGAGGGCAGGACAATCACCAGCTGTATGATAGGGCAAGTGTCAGATTCTGCACCTGAGATGCAGCAACCCCAAATATATGTACAGACTGGGGAATGAGATGCTGGAAGGCAGTGCCATGGAAAGGGACCTGGGGATCCTGGTCAATGCCAAGCTGAGTCAGCAGTGCCCTGGCAGCCAGGAGGGCCAACTGTGTCCTGGGGGGCATCAGGCAAAGCATTACCAGCCTGTCGGGAGAGGAGATTGTCCTGCTCTGCTCTGCACTGGGGCAGCCCTACCTTGAATATTGTGGCAGTTTGGGGTGTCACAATATAAGAAAGATATTAACCTATTCAAGAGTGTCCAGAGGAGGGCTGTGAAGATGGTGAATGGTCTACAGGGGAAGCCATATGATAAGCAGCCAAGGTCACTTGGCTTGTTCAGTCTGGAGAGGAGGAGATTCAGGGGAGACCTAACTGTGGTCTGCAGCTTCCTCAGAAGAAGCAGAGGGACAGACACTGATCTCTTCACTGTGGTGACCAGAAATAAGACCCAAGGGAATGACATGAAGCTGTGTCAGTGCTGGTTTAGGCTGGATATTAGAAAAAGGTTTTTCACCCAGAGAGTGGGTGGGCACTGGAACAGGCTCTCCAGAGAAATGGTCACAGCACCAAGCCTGACAGAGTTCAAGAAGCATTTGGACAACACTCTCAGGCACACGGTGTGACTCTTGCAGATGGTCCTGTGCAGTACCAGGAGTTGGACTTGATGCTCCTTGTGCTTGATGTTTACAACTCAGGACATGCTATGATTCTATAATATTAACAATGTCAGCTTCTTTGTAGCAAGCTGTCTGGCAGTGTGGGAATAAATGAATGTCACACTATCACTGCTGTAAATAAAGTAAACAGCAGGTAAATACAACACAATGGTACTGTATTTTTCATTTTGTTGATGAATCTTGTTCTTCCTCATTTTAGTTGTCCAGTCTTTATTAAGCAAGGCCTAATTGTAATTATGTTTCTGTTTTCCTCATGATCTTTATTTTTAATTTTGAAAGAAATAAGCAAAGCTAAAATACATTGCTATCCTTCTGGAATGCAATTTTCTGTTGCTACAGGCAACAAAGCTCTGTTTACCTAATGGGTTGTTTTGCTACAAAGGGGAAAAATATCCCCTGGGGATCAATACAGATTGTGCCCTGTACTGTCACATGTCTTATGACTAACAGAGGCAGAGAAGTTTCCAGAGGATTATGAGCTACAATTACCAGAAAAGGCTAACTTGTTCTCAGTCCTTCTCCTGTCTTCCATTTCCTTATGAGGAGCACATACAAGTTCCTTCTTGTACTGCAAGATGTTTTATCACAATGGTGAGTTGTCACCAAAGGCTTTACTGATTGGTATATTTTCCTACTATACAGTTTCTCTAAGAAAGATCATAATGAGAACAGAGAATGGCACAATATTAATTCATTTGCATTATAACAAAGGGAATGAGAACAGAAAATCACATTGTCTTCCCATTGTCTTGACAATGTGATGGGTAGAAGGAGGCAAAAAATAGCCTGAAATGTCCCATGAAAATTTGATGAGCAGAATGAGCAACAAGAAATTATACATTATACTTCATGGTGCTCTTGAAAGCCAGCAATGGCAGCATTGTGAAGAGGTGACACACCAACCATTTGCTCTTAGGCTATGGTTTATGTGACTGACTGTGACTTACAGCAGTTTAACAACTTATTTGTTTACAGCTATGCTGCCTTTGTGCCCTTTTGTACATACTTTCAGCAATTTCATTTATGAAGTAGGATGTGTTTAGACTCTCTGACAGCTGCATAAACTAGCCTGTTTTGCTCTGCAACTAGAAAGAATTAGGAGCAAGCACTGAGTCAACTGTGGCATTTAGCCGATATGGGACAACAGCTTCAATATACAAAGGGTTTTGCTGCCATTTTAGTTACCCAGTAGGTAAATCTAGGTCTACGTAGTAACTTGGGTCTGTAACTGTAGCTTGAAGACTGTAGTTCCAGGTTTCCAGCTATGAAGCTTGAGTAGAGATCAGGTGTGGAAAGGTATAGAAGCAGAAGTTACCTGACATATCTGATGGCTTTTTCAAACCAGGGAACTAAAATTTAGGACACATTGTCTCCTAAATTAATGCAGAACCATGGAAGTCTGGTGTCTTATTGGATCTGTAAGCTATGTAACCAAGTAAGATATGCTATAACATTTTATAGACTGCTATATAATTTTAAAATATACTCTTTTTTTTTGTAGAAAAATAAATTTGTGTTATTGCTGTGCTTTCGATAAATTTTCTGAAAGGATCTTCATTTTTTTAAAACCACCACTTCTTTGCTCAGGATTCCCTGATACCTTGTTTTCTGAAGACTATTAAAATTACTGTCTGTTTATTTTTCACAGTAGTCGCATGATAGAATTCTCATTATTTTTGTTGCATTTATAATTGTTCATACTTCTCACAGTTAATGATTAACTGACTAGTACAGAAAACAGAATGGAGGAAATCAATATTAAATCAGAGGAGCAAAATAACCTGAGTAGCTTACAAAACTTGCGAAGGAAAGCAAACAAATACTCAGATGACATGATGATGAATGCAGTTTATTGGCACAGAATAGAAGACATGGCTCTTTCCCACACTTGTGTTTGCTGTGTGGCATTGCCTTCTGTATTGAGCACACTGTTGCTGTGAAGGACGCTGTTCTCAGCGCTAGTCTGAAATAGATGCTTAGCAGTCATTAGTTAGCTGAAAACCAACAACTTCTCTAATTTCTTAAAAGGAATAATAATTTTTGCCTCGTGTGTGTCCTCAGACCAGACAAGCTCCTAAAATACCAATCAGCTGTGATGATGTTCACATTATACTTGATCTCATAATGTGCAACTTAAGAAACTGAAAAGACAAATGATTCAGGATTGCACAAGTCAAATGTCTCCTCTTTGTCTTACTCCCCTGTCCCAAAATGAGGGGCTGCATGGAGTACCACTACCAGCAGACTGCAAAAATGCTGCATCATCTTGATATTTTCTCATTTTCAGAAGAATTCACAAGCTATATTTTTCCAGATGTATGTAGGAACAAAGTAGGCTGGAACATGTCATCAATTAAATATGTACTCCTTTCTAGAACCAAAAATACAGCAATTCACACTTAACACACATCTCATTGTTCCAACAACTCAGACACAAAAATATGCCGTCATAATATAATTAAAACCATTTAAAAATATTTAGCAAACTCAAGTGTAAGCAGTGTAAGAGTGCATGAAAACAGTTTTTTTAAAGAAGTTTATCAGACTTTCAGGACAGAATAAAGCAATCATGAAAGGATAAAATTTTCAACAAAATCAATATGCATGACCAAGCCCTACCCAAAGGGTCATCACCTTTGCCAAAATGTTGCATCACAGCTTTCAAGCTACTTTTTAGCAACTTGGTCTTTTTGTGGCTGCTGATAAAGCAAGAAAGATCATAACTCTTTAGGTTTTCAAGAGTCCCTGTGATAGGAAGGCACTACTACTTAAAATACAATGTAGTAAACATGGATTTTCCAATAATAGAAGTGGATTCCTGTTGCAGAAAACAGCACTCACCTATTTTCATCAAGACTGGGTTGAGAACTAAGGCCTCTTTTGAATGGAAGCAGTATCGTTTAATTGCTTAGATCTTTTAAAACTCAGACAGAATAGTACTTTTTTTTTGTTAAACTTAACATTACATATAGGTCTCTACAGTGGTATAAATAGAAGAGTGTCCATAAATATTCCACCAATACCAGACCATGCTAGGCTTTTCAGGCATCTATTTTGGTTTAATCTCCCTTTGTGTCATGATATCAGCAACACAAAACTATTCTTTCTAACAAATGCTGCCCTTAAACTTTTCTGATGTCACAGAACAAGAAAAAGTATTCGCAGGAATGATGTGGTGGCTTATGTTTGTTTTTTCCAAAACATGCATTTTATTATCTCTTCTTATCTCAGAACTACCAGCATGACTCAGCAGTCTAGATCTGTTCACTTCCAGTGGGTCTCGGAAGTGTGTGCAGTCAGGATCTTGCTGCCAAGTGCAGCAGGTACAGAACTTGGTGCTCCAGGGACTCATTGCCAACATAGACAGGTGCTGGATTTTCCTGTTAGTCCTACCTCACAGTGCTACCAACTCCACATGTGTTTTAGGGACACAGGAACATTTTACAAGTCCTCACTACAGAGCACAATTCTTCTGTATGTGATGCTTTTATTCTAAGGCTTTTGCATAGAAGGAATTCAAAGCCATTTCACTTCATGCATTAAATATGAGACTTGTGATTCTTGCTTCACGAGATTCCGAGAGACTCATGGAAGTTTTGACAATTCATCTGTGTAATGTCTGTTCCTTATGTTTCTATGAGGGCTTCTTACACCTTTAGCACTGAGGATGACTCACCAGCTGAGCACAGCTGGAGTGAGAAAACAGTTACAGCCAGAAGATTTTTTAAAAATCAGCTTTTCACTCTTCCCAGCTGCAGGGCTGTTCTGTGCTCACATGGTATGCATGGCAGTTGGCTGGGCTTTTAGTGTGGTACGTGGCTGTGCTGGACATAACAGACTCTGACACAGTGTCACATTAAAGCCAGTGACCTGTATTGCAAGGTCTGTGTCAGTGACCTGAGTGCAGCGGCTGCCTCTGCAGAAGTTTGGTTGGTGATGTTGGAGGTCAGCTCTGATATGAAGCAGCCATTTAAAGCCAGTGACTTGTTTAAGAAAGAGGACTATAGGCCCTTTCCTAATGAGCTACATTTAAGTTCAGATACTGTCCTGGTCCTTGCCTGAGCTACTCTGAAAACACACCTTGGACTTTCTTAGCTTGACTCTGCTCCTCAGGCTTGACTTTCTAGACAGAACTTGGACTTGCTTTAGTGCTGTGGTCTTCTCTGGTCATTTAGACCCTGGGCTGAGCCCAGCTCCCATCCCCAGCCCGCACCTCTCACCTCACTGAGGTGCAGTGGGACTGGCCATTTTTGGGACTGGGCTTGCCACTGTCCTGCTGACAAAGGTAGCACATCCCTGTCTCTTGCTGCTCCATGGCAGTTTGCTCCTTTCCACATGCTGTTCAAAGCTGCAAGGAAAAAAAAAGCAGAGAAAAAAATAGAAAAAGGAAAATCTTTTAAGATTGCATGTTGAACCATCTGTATTTGAGATCATAGGGATCTGAAATTAGGACTGAGGTCCCACAGTTCTATACTATTTGTTAAAGGTAGCAAATAATTGTATAAAAGGACATATTTTAAATCCTATCATGTGCTGACTTGTTAGCTAATGCTCAAAAGTTATGGAATATGTTTGAGATAAAGTAATGCTTTCTGAAAAAGATCTCCAAATTATCAGGAACCGCTAAAAATGTGTCAGTGGTGTAACTGATATTTTTATAACCATTTATCCCATCCTGAACTTAATTCTGAGGATAAGAACCTATTTGCCAAGTTCTCTCCACTGACAACAGAAGAAAATTATGGAAACTAAATCTCTGGCTGTGGGATGGTTATGTTAAGTTCATCTAGATTCTCCACAGATACTTAGAATTATTTTCAGAGTTTATGTTTTAATATTTATATTCTATTTTTGTTGTTGTTGTCATTATTATTATTATTAATATTATTTTTAGCAATTGAATGCAACTCACAGTGAAAAAAATGCAGTCACATCAATCTGAAAAATCAATTATTTAAAACGTTCTGAAAGGCACCTCTAGCAGAGATAGACAATTGCAATAGATCACATATTGTACATAAACAAATAAAAATATTAATAAGAATAGTAAAATTCGACAAATCACTCCAAAGTTAAAAAGCATCACGATTAATTATATTTGTGGCTTTAAACTGATCCTTTAATGTATAAGCACTTTTTACAATCTGTAATGAAAGGAATCATAGCTCTTCCAATAGGATTCTTGCCTTATTCAGGTCAACAAATGAATAATAAGTTATTCAGTATTTTGCTTTATGCTCATACTGGTTGCTCCCAATGCTTTACTGTAGTGCTATTTTTGTGTATGAACACATCTCCAACAACAGAATTTTCCATTTCTTTGGTAGTCTAGTATCTGAGTGCATAATAAATGCTAAATTATTCATTTCACCATATTTCACAAGGCAGAAAAGAACCAAAGTACCGACATCCTTTCCCTTCCCTTCCCTTCCCTTCCCTTCCCTTCCCTTCCCTT
>WEIV01010135.1:27638-41729 GCA_013390005.1 Calyptomena viridis | reverse complement strand
TCTCAAGGAAATTTTGGAGTTGAAAAAAAGGTTCTGATGCAAACGAATATGTAAAATGGTCATAGATACTTTTTGCAACAGGAAATTCAGCTTACACATCAACTGTCCATCCTGTTGATTTTTTTTGTGTTCCTACTGTCCTTTGCCCCTCCTGTATCTCTTGCCCAGTTGCATCAGTTTGTGAACTCCTGGCTTTGGTCCTCCTTATGAATCCCCTAAACCCCTGTTCAGACACAGCTGAGAAGAGTGCCCAGGGTAATGAGGGGTCAGGGCTAATACAGTTAGAAGGTAAAAGTTACTCAAGCTGAGAATGTGCTTATAGAATGAAATGGGGTCAAAATTCAATTCTCATAAAAGTGGCACACGATGAATTATGCTATTCATTTGCCCCCTCTGGTGCAAGTGTGTTATGTGTTACAGCTGTTCTGGTCTGCAATGTCAGGTGACAAAAGTGCCATTATTAGTTCAAGAAGAGGGACATATGTTACTTATCTGCTGAGCAACAAAATTGCATCCTCACCAATTATATCAGATATATCCAAAGGAAGCGAGCTGTGCTTCAGAAATGAGACTCTGGAGAAACTATGCTGTAAACAAATTATATCTCAATGTGTTTGTCCACATGCCTTTTCCATATATTTCTATAGCTATTTAAGTGTTTGTTCTTTTATTTCAGCCCTGCAGTCTAATTAAATACCAAATGGTGTAACATGCAGCCTATTAGCATGCAGAGGAGCTTAATAAAGAAGTAACTTCGGTGTGTAAGTTAACTTTCAGAATTCCCAATGAGTTTTTCTAAAACCAGTTCACAGTTTATGTTTGTACATGTCCAGACACATTGCTGTCTAAATCTAATCAACTGCTGATATTCCTCTTTTAAGAATAGTAACCATGCCATGTGTGCTAATAGATCGGTCTCAAGTTCTTTAAGTTAAATCCCTGATCTGAAGAAGAATCCCTCCCTGCTAAGATGAAAGTCTATATCTGGTTTCTGTGAAGTGCCTAGTATGGTGTTTGCATCTCAATTACATTTTTAAATATAAACATTAAAAAAAAAGTCTTCATGTAGAAATAAGGGGAATTCAAAAGACTGCTGATGCAAGAAAAGCTGCCTGGAGATAATAAGAGATTTGAGAATACAGTCATAGCAGAGATAGAAGACTCTAAGCAGAAAACTCCTAGTATAAAATCCTCATTTTCTGGGAAAAGAATGCAGGATTTCACTGAGAAAACACAAATTATAGACTAGTTTCACAGATAGCTTTAAAATGTCTAAACTGATGTATGAACAGAAATGGCAGGAGTAGGAAAATGTCAAGGTACTTATAGAAATAACACAAGTTGTCTACAGGCACACTGCTGTGTGTAGGAATTACCATTTAATTCAGTAGTTCCCTGTGAGTTAAAATATATGATTACAACTTTTGTCTGTACTTTTATTAGAACTGGGCAACCTCAAACTCTAAAAGATTCAGCTCTTACTATCTGAATGAGATTCATATAATCTTTGTTATGAACATGACTCATATATGTGGCTTACACATACAGGAGGACTATGAATCATGGATTTGTAGAATCTTAGAACGATTTGATGTGGAAGGGACCTGTAAAGACCATGTAGTCCAGCTCTGCTTCCAGGGGCAGGGACATGTTTCACAAGATCAGGTTGCTTAAGGCCCTGTCCAACATGACCTTGAATACTTCAATGATGAGGAAACCACAACTCCTCTGGGCAACTTGTTCTAGTGTCCCACAAAAAAATCCAAAAACCCAAAACCCCCAAACTTTCTTATATTTAACCTAAATCTATCCTCTTTCAGATCAAAATCATTATCCTTTGTTGCTACACATCCTAGTAAAAAGTCTTTCTCCATTGTTCTTACAGGCCCCCTTTGTATATTGAAAGGCCACCATTAGGTCTCCCCAGAGCCTTCTCTTCTCCAGGCTCAGCCATAACTCTCAGTCTCTCTGCATAGGAGAGGTGTTCTACCCCTCTGATCATTTTGTGGCCCTCTTCTCAACCTGCTTCATCAGGTGCATGTCTTTCTTGTACTGGGGATCCCAGGGCTGAATGCAGTACTCCAAGTGGAGTCTCACAAGAGTGGAGTAGAGAGGGAAAATCATCTGCTGGCNCAGTAGTTCCCTGTGAGTTAAAATATATGATTACAACTTTTGTCTGTACTTTTATTAGAACTGGGCAACCTCAAACTCTAAAAGATTCAGCTCTTACTATCTGAATGAGATTCATATAATCTTTGTTATGAACATGACTCATATATGTGGCTTACACATACAGGAGGACTATGAATCATGGATTTGTAGAATCTTAGAACGATTTGATGTGGAAGGGACCTGTAAAGACCATGTAGTCCAGCTCTGCTTCCAGGGGCAGGGACATGTTTCACAAGATCAGGTTGCTTAAGGCCCTGTCCAACATGACCTTGAATACTTCAATGATGAGGAAACCACAACTCCTCTGGGCAACTTGTTCTAGTGTCCCACAAAAAAATCCAAAAACCCAAAACCCCCAAACTTCCTTATATTTAACCTAAATCAGATCAAAATCATTATCCTTTGTTGCTACACACCCTAGTAAAAAGTCTTTCTCCATTGTTCTTACAGGCCCCCTTTGTACATTGAAAGGCCACCATTAGGTCTTCCCAGAGCCTTCTCTTCTCCAGGCTCAGCCATAACTCTCAGTCTCTCTGCATAGGAGAGGTGTTCTACCCCTCTGATCATTTTGTGGCCCTCTTCTCAACCTGCTTCATCAGGTGCATGTCTTTCTTGTACTGGGGATCCCAGGGCTGAATGCAGTACTCCAAGTGGAGTCTCACAAGAGTGGAGTAGAGAGGGAAAATCATCTGCTGGCCATGCTGCTTGTGATGCAGCCTAGGATATGGGTGATTTTCCAGGCTGCAAGAGAATGTGGACAACTCTCATTCAATTTTTCATCCCCTGGTATCCCAAAGTCCTTCTCCACATTCATGCCCCAGACTGTTCTGATACTGGAGATTGTCCTGACACAGATACAGGACCTTGGACTTGGCCTTGTCTCACATGGGTCCCTCTGGATGGCATCCATGCCCTCTAGCAAATCACCACTCAATTTGATGTCACCCACATGCTGAGGGTGCATTCCATCTCACTGTCTGTCATTAATAAAGATATTGAAATGCACCAGTTCCAGTCTCTTGAGGGAAGCCACTTGTTACTGATCTCCATTTGGACCATGAGCCACTGACTGCAACCGTTTGGATGCAGCCATCCATCCAGTTCCATTTCCATCAAACTATCCAGCCATCAAACCCATATCACTCCAATTTAGCAATAAAAATATTGTGGGATCTTGTCAAAGGCCTTGCAAAAGTCAAGATAGATAACATCTGTTCTTTTTCCCTTATCTACCAACACAGACACTTCATTGCTCAGTGAATTATGGACTTTAATTTTTTTTTATGGACTTTAATTTTTATTTCAGATAATGATTGAAAGCAGAAATAATTCCCTTATTGGGCCATGGGGGGAGTAAAATGAGTAAAATCAATACAGAGCTAAGCCTGCATCAGACTTGCATAGGAACACTTTTTTAACTCCTTTGCATGAAAAATATACCTTCAGCATGGTCATCAGCTAATGTGATAATCATATTTCCATTTTATCTGTTTGGTGAACTTAATTGTTTACATGTTAAACAGCAAAATTCCAAACTCAGAATAATATTCTTCTTTAATAATGGAATTCTGCCTTGTTCATGTTATTCTTGGGCAAATACACCAGATGTTTGATGCCCAGGAGTAGCTACAGGACTTGCTCTCAAGTCTTGTAGTATGTACATATGCCAGGGATACCATGAGATTCAGCTTTTCGTTGTTGTGACTCAGGCCTACCAAGAAGTGAGGGATTTTTGTGTTCTGGACATCTTCTGAACTCAAAAGAATTACTAGTGGAACAAACAAGTCAGGAGCAGATCTCCAATTAAAATCCATAGAAGTGAGAGTGAGTGGTACATGGCTAAGGCCTAGCTGGATCATATGGATCTCTCAGCAGTTGTCATTACTGTGTACTAATCTGTGTGAAATAATTCCTTTTAACTCCATCTTTTTGAAGTACCCAGTTCTGCAGTGAGGCAAGAAACTGCAGAAACAACTCATTAAACATGAGAAAACCACACACCACAGAAGTCTTCTTCAGTCTTTAACCTGGACATTAAGAAGCATAAAAGAACATGCTGGTTTCTCTTAGTACTTTCTCTTACAGATAAATGTCCCTGTTGAGGCATGAAATCTCTTTTTGAGGATCAGGTAATAGAAAGATTTTACAATTGTCTGGCACACAAATCTGAAGCCAGAGAAAGAGATAAGTAGCTTTAATTTGTTTTCAGTACACACTAAATGTGGTTCAATTGATTGAAAATTATGTTCACAGAATCACAAAACTACAGATCAGCCCAGGATGAAGAGGACCTGTAAAGGTTATCTGGTCCAGCTTTTCATGGGAAATGAAGCCTAGATGAGATTATGTCATTTGCTTCTGGGAGAAAGTCCCAAAGAATTCCTGACAGACCTTGTCTCTGATTTAAAATCATTTTCCTTTTGAAAAGAAACTTGATCTTTGGAGTAGCGAAAATCAAAATATGGAGAGATTGCTGAGCCTGGAGATCTGTGTGGTAGCTATCTGCTCCTCTCACTACAGAGGAGGCTGGAAATTATTTTCTACTTCACATATTATTGTAGAATAGCTTGAAGGCCTTGCCATAAAGATCTAGAGCAACTGCCTTAAATATATTCCAGGAACTGCTTCTTTTTTTTCCTGTGTATTTGATAATCCCTACACCATGCATCTTAATGTCTTATATCTGTCACACAAAGCACATGAAAATAAGAGATGTTTCTTTCTGTTCCTGCAGCATTTGTGTGATAAAATAAAAAAAACTTTATGAGAAGTGAACATGGGAGAGGTAAACCTTTTCCTAGGACTATAATTATTAAATCATTACATGCGCCTCTTAATGAGTGTCCCCACACTTGTCATGTTATGAATAACCAACTCTTGCTGAAAGAAATAGAATAGTTTGTCTCCAAACAAACAAAGTTCGAAGCAATTTCTTTAAGTCTATCAGAAAGTATCTACTGATTGCAAATTCAGCAGGTTAGTTTAACTTAAAAGTCTTGTCTGCATTAAAGACACACCATCTGTGCTGCATAAATCACCGCCTTGACTGTGTCCTTGATTAGTCAGACCCTGATCTGTTTGCCTGCCTAGACCTTGTATGAGGGATCAGCCTTTGTTGTGCTGATGACAAGAAGGTTCAGTTTCAGGTAAGATTTCCCACAGCATGGTTTTTGTTTATGGTGAAAAAAAAAAAAATTGCTTCATTTGACACAGTGCTTTAATGTGACTTAAAAACACCAATTCTTATGTAGAAGATAAGAATCTTTTATAGCCTTCTGTCTAGTGAAAGGGAAGAAAACCTAATTCCCCTATAGCCTGAGTAGAATAGGGACTAAATATGATTACTCTGCAGCCTTTGAAAGTGTCTCCATGTCCATATTAAGCTCACACAAGGCTAATTGACTAATATATTTTCTTCTCTTTTGGTCTTTGTGCAATTGGAGTGGTTATGGCCCTCTGTGCAGGCTGCCTTGCAACTGAAAGCTTTGTGGAGCATATGGCATCTGCTGACCAAATATGCCATTTACTTAACTTTAGTTCTGTGAATCCAGGCTTTCCAAGAGGGAAAATTCAAACTACAGAAGTTACTAACAATTACTTATTTTCTGCCTCTTTCTCCTGCATTGCACAGTATCAAATGCAGTCAAGTGCAAAAAGTCACCGTGAATGAGAAAGGTTTCCCCACATACTAGTTGTCCCAAAGCACCCTTTGATCCTGTCATAGAGTGTTTGCAAGTGCCCCCCAAGATTTCACAATCTGTGTCCTGTCTAATCCCTGGATCAGATCAGAGCTGCACATGAACATGCTGAAAACAGGCATCTCTATCAAGCTGTGGAAGTGGCAACTCTCTTGGCAGCTTCAGCTCCACTGACAGCTACAGAAGAAGTTGGGGGAGCTTGAGTTCATACCGATCCTATATTTACCACAAAAAAACCCCCACAGACCAAAGTCAGGAAGCACCAAGGAGAACCCAGAAAGGCCACTCTTGCAACTCCTTCTTCTCCTCTGTGCTTTCCTAATTTGCACATCCTTTTGTAAAGGATGGATGGGATGGAAAAAACATTCTTTTTTTTTTTAGACAACAAAAAGATGTTTCTTCCTTTCTGGAGCATGTTCTCTTTGCAATTAAGAATTTCTCCACAGTTCATAATCTACCCAGGCACAGGAACCATGATAACAAATCAAAATTCCAGGTATTTTCAAAAAGCTTCTGTGGGTGAGCAGTTCTCATGTAATTATAGAAACTAACTCCGTATCAATATAAGTAACTCCCAGATGAATATTCATCTGCCAGATCACACTTTTCTGTGCCAAGTGTAACATTTAATGAAATTCACAAAACAATGCCACAAAAGTGTGGAAATGGGTCAAAAAGCCAGAGTGAAGAACAGAAACAGTAATGTTCTAGGCTGGAAGAACTAATTTTATATACTGGAGGCTAAATGATTTTTTTTCCATGTGCACAGTCTTAAAAGGTCAGTGCACATTAAAAAAGAAATGCTACAGTTTTTAGATGATGAAAACCTCCATCTCTGTTTTTTTTTCCCAAAGTTATTAAAAGGCAGAAAGATAAAAAGGCAGATATTCTTTGAAAGTTATATTTCAGGTTTATGAATTTTACCAGTGGGTAAACACAATTTCTCTAGTTTCTAAGCAAATCTAAATTATAATGATTTATTAAAAGTAGTCTTTGATGAAACATTACCTATGAGAGTACATTAAAAAAAATCACTTTGAACAAAACCATTCTCCAACATATATTTTCTTGTTGGATGCTGTCAATTTCACCCTGCACACCAACCTTATTCACTAGTTCTCTAAGGCAAAATGTCTGAGAAGTAGTTACCATATTTTCATCTGTATTTATAACTCTGATATTGTGGAGTACTTACTTTGAGACAAAAATTAGCTTGGAATGGTTTTTCTGATTACCTGAAAGCATCATAGTGGAGTTAGTCTGGTGAATTCTCTCATCCTAATGTGCACATCTTAATAGTATAGATAGATTGTAATCTTTATCTTCACCAATAATTAGAGGGGGAAAAAAAAGAAAAAGACCTAAAAGCCAAACACACAAACAGTCAAACCCACTACCTTCCCCCACTCCCCCTCACAGAAAAAAAAAAAAAAAAAATCACAGATGCTTGAATAACCACAGGCTCTCGTGCTTTAAATATTAATATGGGTTGTACTCTGGACTCAGTTTGACAAGATCATGAATGGACATCACTGTAAAATGGATTTATATTCCTTGATGGACTTACTAGCCTCCAATCTTTCACTCTGACCCTGTTCTAGAAACTTCCACTCTATAACAGGAGTGTCTGAGCAGGATGTGTTAGCCTATACTATCATAAACCAAAGCTGTCTGCCTGAAAATAGAAGTTGATTAATAGAAAGATGCCCTTACACTCTGCTTTTGGAGCACAAGCTGAGGTCCCCACGTGGCATTGCAGCATGTTGATTTACCTTGCCCACTCACCTGGCACTACTCTGCATTGCTGCAGCACGACACTGCTGTGTCACAGGGAGCTTTGGCCACAGGCCTTTTCTGCTTCTGTAAACAACAGATTAAGGGATGCAAAAATGTATTTTCATCCCTCTGGTGGCTGTTGCGAAAATAAACCAATTTAAAACATAAAAAGCACTATCAAATGTTCATTATTTTTAATGATTGCAAAGTAATAATATATCCAGTAACACAAACAGAAGAAAATACAGCAAATTAAATACTAATGATCTGTATGCCTGAGTTAAAGCTACAGGTGGAATATTTCCACTACCTTGATTATGATAAGGTCTGCAGTGCATTCTTCAAGTTCTGATTAATAGCATTTTTTAACACACCTACCAAATTAAAATGCAGAAAACGGTCATGATGCATTAATCATGCCCATTGGTTTGCAAATTTCCTCTCTTATTATTGGGAAAGGGAGAAGACAGAGAATTACAGCTGTTGTGGTTTATGATGACAATGATGATGATTATTGACATTATTATATGCCTTCACAGACATGCTTGAAGTCCAGGTTAAGGTGACTTGGCAAGTGTGATTCTTCAGAGTGAGAAAAAATCATCATGAGCTATATGTATTTATGGGGGATATGCTGAAATGCAAATTGACTAGAGATATTATGAGAGTTCGTAATTTATATACAACAAACACAGCCACATTTAATGTAATCCTAGACTGTTCTTCTTCAAACAC
Source organism: Calyptomena viridis (assembly GCA_013390005.1). Classification (NCBI taxonomy): domain Eukaryota; kingdom Metazoa; phylum Chordata; class Aves; order Passeriformes; family Eurylaimidae; genus Calyptomena; species Calyptomena viridis. The sequence goes on along the minus strand of WEIV01010135.1, from coordinate 33,348 downwards.
AGCTTTTCAAAGATGTGCAAAAACACTTTCAAAGACACGAAATTCTGCTGTTGAATTAACTTGCTCTGCAAGTAAAGAGATGTTTTGTTTCAAAGGAGTTTTCTGCTTTTTGCCATTGGGGAAATCTACTGAAACAAGTTATTCATAATGGCTCTTTAGTCCACAGATGTTCTGAAATCGGTTTTGTGACTCACCAAACCATTCATGGATTGAGGGTTCTCCTCTTGCAATTCAATCTTCTCTTTTTAGACATGGATAAGAACCTCAGGAAATCTAGGAACTAGGCAGCTAAGGCTCCATGCTTTAACTATGTTCAACAAGTCTCTGTCCAGCACCTCTAACTTCAGCAAATTATGAGCACATGTGCACAAATGGTTAAAAAAATATTACCTGGTTCAACATTACATGAGAGTCATATCTCACAGGAGCAAAATTTTTCTGAAATGGGATTGCAGTGATGGGATAGGGTGATGTTTGGTAAATTTGTTCTTTAATGTGGGCATCCCTGTAGAAAATTGATTAACTCATAGTGATCAGTAGCTTTACTTGACAGCTGCTCTCTGTTTATAGTGCTGGTCAAAGAACTTATTTCTCAAAAAGATAAAATTTAAAAAAAAATCACTCAATGCTTGTATAAAAAATGAATATCACCCAAAATCAAGACTTACTAATCATGGCTACATTTATGATAAATAATCACGTTAACTGGACATGAATTCTTCATTAAAAACACCAATTTGGTGAAATGAACAGGACTCCAAGGCTGATAGGAATTGCAGGCATCTTGGTAGGTTACAGCTGTAGAAAAGCTCACTTTCAGTGCCTCTTATCTGGACAGTGCAGCTTTCAGAGGCATTTGTGCCCTCTGGAACCAGAGGCATAAGTTGCATAAATAACTTCAGCCCCAGTGCTCCAAGGTAGACTAAAGAGATTACTGGACTTTTTAAAAGAGAAATGGACTGTCTGCTTTCTAGGGGAAAAGAAAATTAATTTCCCCAACCACTCCCCCCCTCTCAAATTAAAATAAAATTAAAGAATAAGAGAAACTTTATAACTATGCAATTATGTTAGTTCAGGCATTTCTTCAAATATGGCTGTCAGGTAACTGGGTGCAAGGTAATTATTTATCTCTTTTGCCTCCTTCAAGAGATATCTTTCATGCTACAGAACAGTGGTGTGTATGCTAAAAGACTATTTTGAGATATTCAAGCCAGAAATTTCACAGCAGGTTAGCACTCTCCTGCCTTGATATCCCAACAAAATCTGAGAGCACAGTAGTGACAAGGTGACAATAATCTCATTGAAAACAAAAAAGCAAGAGCAAAGCAAAGAAGGTGTTTAGTCCAAGTTATCTGGCTTTTCCCTCATCACAAAACAGGGTGGAGTCCAAAGCTTTATCCAAATTGTTGTTTCTCAGACAATTTCCATGAACTGGAATCCTCTGTGTTTAAGTGAGCATGTTCCACTCTTAAAATACATTCATGCAGCAGATGATGCTCTAATCATAGCTCTCCAAATCTACCTGACATTAACAGACTAAATCTACTCATTACCCTGTGCCACAGTTTCCTACTTGGCAACTCTATATGAACATCCTTCTGTCCTGATCTGTGGTCTCTGCTCAGGAAATACCTGGTGAAGGATACCTGTAAATAAAATATGTGACTAGTGATCTGCTCATAACCATACTGTCTGGGGAAAATAAATTGTAAGAAATAAGAGAGATTATTTCAGCCAAAAATGGTTCTTAATTATATTTATAGTTTGACCACTTCATGCACATACAAAATACATCAAACTCATAATGAAAAGAAGCAGACAATGCCCCCCAAATATACAAAGAAGCATTTTAAATAACATTGTGTATGAGCACATTTGTGCATATCCTTCCAAAATACATTGTCACTCTCTCTCTTCTTCCATAGATGTCAGAGCACTCTTTGAACAAGACCTTGTAGTTCTGAATTCCCACAGGCATTGCAACCATGAAAGGAGCAAGGTGTAAGCTAAAAATTTAAATTTTAAAAGATAAATTAAGATGTAATGCCATTCTCGACATGTAACCACTAAAGGAATGGGGAGCTAAAAATACACACTCTCATATTAAATCAGGAATCCTGATTTCCATATCACATAATTTCCATCTGAAACCTTGACGAATGAAACACAAAGTTATACTTGTTCCATGAGGCTGAGATGCTGTAATTCTTTTCTAAAAGTTCATTAATGATACATTTGGCACTAGATACTTGCAAATTAATCAAAAAGTAAAAAAACCTCCAATTGCTATCTAAAAGAAGTGGACTTCATAATTCATCAGAAAAGGATTTCAGTGCTGTTTTAAAAGTTTTCAAGGATGTCAGTGAGGATTGTATAGAGGATTAAGTATAAATTAGGGATGCTTGTTCTGTGTATGTTCTCTGCCACAGCCCTCAGTGCTGCTGCTTTCCATATAGCTGTAAACAAACAGAAGATCCTAACTGCAACAAAGCTCCATTAAACTGCCCCAGAAAAGGGAACTTATCCAGTCTGTTCTGTCAGATCAAAGTTAGTAACTTCATGATTTCATGCAAGGATGTGCAGTGTCTGGTCCCATCTCTCAGACAGATGTTCTAACTAAACTAAGTGGAAACCCTCAGATAAACTGATTTCCTTAACAGGATGATGGAAAGATTTATCTGCTGCTATACCCACAGAAGGTGATAGCCCTGTTTTCCTCATACTCTGGTTGCTGACATTGTGCCCATGGGCTCTTTCCAAATACTGAGACAGTCTCTGCTCCCACAGGAGCACAGCAAATCTCACTGGTCCTGACTGCAGCTGTGAGTTCCTCTCACAAACAGCCCGTTTACAAAACACTGGGTTAGCACTGATTGCTGCATTTGTTAACACAGCAAACCACAAATCTCTGTTATCCAAGCTGTTTATTTCCACTCTTCCCTGATTAGAAGTTGAAGCTCTTTGTAGCTGATGAATCCCTTGTATATTTTCTTGATGGCATAAAAATCTGTATCAGCTTGTCTATTTCCTTACTGGCATCATGTTCTCATTTTAGGAATTAACTCATTTGTTACTCATTTGTGTTTGTAACTTCCTTTCTTTTCTTTTATTTTTAATTTTCATTTTAAAAAAGTTGAACTCCAATATACAATTCATATTGTAATACCAGATTTGTCAGGTAATTGTCAGATTTGTCAGAAATGCTAGTTTTCCTGCATTTTCTACATCTGATTTTTTTTGTACTTAAAGTAAGTTTTGGGGTTTTTTTTAAATTTTGATAGTAAGTCTTGAAACACTTAGATTGTGACTTAGTTTTTGATCTCTCCTGGTATCACTCAAGAGAGCAGCAAAGCAGCCCTTTAGACCAGAGATCACATATCAGAAAAAGATTTACATGGAGCAGATCCTGAAACTATAGAAACTGCATAATGCTCTTCTTGTTTTTAACCTACACCTTAAATTTTTATGACTGTGTTTCACCCCAAAAACACATTAACAACATAAAGCTTCATTCACTTTAAATGCTGCCTTTCCAGTATAAATAACTTCCAACGATGCCTTCTAAATCTGTGGGTTTAGCACATGGAGACTAGATGTGTTTGCTGGAAAAAAGCAGCTGTGGATCTTGGTAATACTTCTTTGCTTATACACATTTCTTCAGGAAATGAATTTTAGTATCGGATTTTGCTTTCTTTTGCCACAAGAGGGCGATCCTTTAATTCTTTAATTTAGTTCTTTAATGCAACGCGATAGACACAAGATGGACTCATTTTCTATCTAAACCATTATTTTGACTTCTTATATAGATAAACTGAATTTCATTCTGTGTTCTCAGCATGCATTTGACTTACATCAAGTTACTAGGCAGTATTACTTAGCTGTGAGAGCACTTTGCACTTCATAAATGACTGATACAAAAAAAATGGTGGGAAGTAAAGAGGATTTCCCTTCATTATCTTTAGAAATAGCAGTACACTGTATTAACAGAACTCATTGTTCTCAGTGGTAAACTCAGACAGGCCACAATTAAAACAAAAAATCTTAAGATATGCCAGTTTCAGAAGCTTGAGAAACTTGTGAAACAAAGAAAAGACATGTGTTATACTTTTCATCCACTTGTGAAAGCTTAGCTATTTGAATTTGTTAAATATGCCATCATGTGCAACAATATACAGCGCAAGCACAGTCCACACAGAAAACTGATTCAAGCACTCAGAGTCTTAAGATTGTCATGTCCTCCCTAATGCAAAACTCTGCATTGACTTACTTAGAACCAGATAGCTGGGAAGATTTTCTTTAAAATGCTTCTGAACAGTCATCTTGAGTGTACAGTATAACTTACCATAGCATTTTTATTTTCAGTCCCAATATTTTATATATATATAAACCTGTGTAATTTACTCAAACCAAAACTGATTTCTCCCTCTTATTTAAGTCCAAATAAAACCTTGCTCAGAAACAGTGGATGGATTTTGTCCATCAAGAGTCAGCTATGTTCCTGGGCAACCGGTAATGCTCTGGCCTGATCCTTNGAAAACAAATGGACATTTGCCAGCTGACCTGCGATAAGTGTCACTGTGAATTCTCTTATATATTGGCATGTTTTGGGGGTATTTGTCTTTCTAACTGCAGGATCATTGTGATCTTAAAGCCTCAGTTCTGAGTCTGTGTTTGGGTTCCTCCTACAGATACTGAGGGATAGGTTATTGACTATGAAACATTCGCAGATCCTGAGAAGCAGTGGGAGCACTGAGCTGTCTAATCCAGCAGCAAAAGTGTCCAGGAGAATGGTATTCTCAGCTTTCTATTTAACAATAAGGTGACGAATTTAAGTAGAAGTACTNTCTCTTCTTATCCGTACACCACACTTTTTCACAGTATTCCTCCACTCTCTGGAAGTTGCTGTAACCTATTAGTTGAAGAAATTCCTTGTACCATGGCTTTGATGCCTGAGGTATACTGCTCTGCATTGGGCATGGCATTTTGTGAGGCATCTCCTCCTCATAGTCTTTATTGAACATTTCATCTACACGTTCTTCCTCAACTATTTCCAGGGTGATTTTCCTGACAGTGTGAACAATGCTGTGTTCCACTGTCTGACAAAAATAAGTCCCTGCATCCAGTCGATGCAGCTTCAGAAATAAAAGCCCAAGGTCCATTTTTATTATTCTATCATCAGTCTTCACCTGAAAAAATAATTAAAAAAATGATGGAGTTATAGAGTACAGGCTTTTGTTATTACATTAAACCAGTGCAATTATTTCTGAATTGTACTTTCTTGAATGTAATATTAAATTTTGAGAGGAACATTGGAGATCCACAAACCTTTAATTCACAGGGGCTTTTTCATAACAAAAATATTTGCTTGAAATAAAGAAGAGATTGAACTGTGAAAGGAAAGCAGTGTAAAGAATCTAGCAAGTGTGGAAGAGCAAATTAGGGGAACAGACAGTTTCCTGTTTTCCCAGCATGCCTTGTCACTTGTAGCTGAACCACAGAGGGAAAAAGTTAGAAACTTATAAATAATCTACTGAATGGAAAACAAATGGACATTTGCCAGCTGACCTGCGATAAGTGTCGCTGTGAATTCTCTTATANGACTGAAGGAAGGTCACAGAAATAAACAGAGGAATGGAGCATCTCACCTATAAAGAAAGACTGAGAGAGCGAGGTTGTTCAGCTTAGAGGAGAGGAGGCTCTGGGGAGACCT
>WEIV01010135.1:3922-24716 GCA_013390005.1 Calyptomena viridis | reverse complement strand
TTTTTTTTTTTTTTAGGAGAAATCTCAATAAGGATTATAAATACACATTTTCATTCTGACATGTCATTGCCCATGTCTGGTCTCTGGAGCCCCTGGGACACAACCCTGTTCTTTCTTATTCCTGCCCCATCTTTCTACTTTTATGTCTTGTGGAATCCATTGAGATTCATTATCCACATCTCTAGTCTGAATATCAGGGATGCACCGGACCTGCCACTGAAACAGTCAATTCTTAGACCTGGGGGCGTGGAGTCATCCCCACGACTCAAAACATTATATGAATATGCCAGTAAAAAAACCCAGGTGAGATCATGTTCTGGCTCATACTCTTGGCAGACTGTGCTGTCTGTTTCAGGCATTTACTAGCAATTTGCATGTGTGTGAATAGATTACCAATGAACTGCTGGCCAAAGCACTGCTGAGCTGCATTTCCATGTCGAACATCTTGTCTGCGGAAACGTCTGGAGGGAAAAAAATGGAATAATTTGAGAGAACATGTTTAGCTTACATATTGTTAGGTTATGCTAAAGTGTCATTCATTAAAAACATAAGGAGTCAAATCTTACTTGCTAAAGAATTAGCATTGTTCTAAGAAGTACTCATTTATACATCAGTATTTCCTCTCAACCTACTGTGAATCACATGACTGAAAAAAGGAAACATTTGTCTGGAGAAAAGGCACAACTATGTGTCCAGTTTATACATAACTACACTGATGACATAAATACTAAAACAAGATTCTTTTAATCAACTGGACAATATTCAGTCAAAGGGACCTTTAGCCTGTATTTGGGTTCTCTGTCTCTGGAAAACAAGAAAATCATCCATTTAGAAAAAAAATCTTCCAATTTAGAACAGTTTCTCACATATGCAAATGGTAGTTCTTTTATCCTTCACTCTCATGTTACTTTTTTTCCACTTGTGAATCTCAAAGCATAGAGAAAGTACTTTATTTTATTATACTTTTGTAGAAGACAGTTACTAAGCCCATTTTTCTTAACAGGGAAACAGATACATTCATGACTTGCCAATGACTAGAAAGTGAATTAATGGCAGAACCGTGGTCAGAACCTGGGAGCCCTGGCTTCGATCTGGAAATATTGCAAGTGCCTTTGAGAGAAAAACATTCTGAGTTTTGGGGTTTGTGGGTTTTTCTATGCATTTACAGCAAACATTGAAAACCATGATTATATGGTGCATTTCCAGAAGAATTATGATTTAATATGGCATTTTTTCTCTGAGTGTCCTGATAAATAAGATTAAGATTACTTATTTGGGAAATAAAAGAGCCTATTATGCTGTTTCTTGACAGATGTAGTATGTATGATGTAGTATGTATGATGTAGCATGTTCTACAACCTGAAATTTAGTTTTACTAAGAATACCTTTCCTATATTTGCAAAAAGAGTAGTTCTACACAGTATTGCTATACATAACAAATATGTATGCACTACATAGCAAATTAACAGAAGAAATATGCAGTGCAGCAAATCTTACACAGCAGGTATGTGTACAGTATAAATTATATATGCTAGAAACAAGCAAAGCCAAAGAGTTTGTTATTCTTTGCATTTACTACTGAAATAATATTTCTCTCCAGTGTTATGTGAACACAAAAGAGGGAATTTTTATTTGGCACAAATAGAATGTTCTGGAACTACGTAGTTTTACACTATTTAAAGATCATATCCATAGATGTTACTCATCACATTTCTAACCTGGCAGTAGACAGTGAGTATTTTCTGAATTCTGTCACCCATATGGACTTCTGATCCAGTGGTGTTAGTAGACCTGGAGGACAGTTTTAACCTCTACTGATATTCAAAGAAGAACTAAGGTTTTCCCATTGTTGTTTGAGGGGAATCTGGAAATTCAGTGGGGACAGCATTGGGCCTTTAAGGAAAAGTGCTAAAATAACACGTATATTATTAAACAATAATGTTGCCACTAGGTTTGCATGTCTGTGTATACAGNAGATCATGTAGCATAACTCTGCAAAGTGTCAGTGTTGAATAATGTTGCCACTAGGTTTGCATGTCTGTGTATACAGATTGCTCAGAAGATACACATTCTTTTGCACAGATATGCATAAAAACTATAGGATATGCATTAGCCTTGAAAAAAACCAAGAAAACCCTGCTGTTGTCAGGCCCAACAGCTCTATCTAGCAGGAAAAGACACGGTTGTATGCATGTTCTATTTACTCTTCAGTTCCTTAAGATCATTGTAGAGCTAAAAAAATCCTAGTCCTGTAAGACAGGATTATTTCTCCAGTGATTAGAAACATTCAAGAAAAAGAAATGTTCATTTGATGGAATTTTATGAGTGTAAAGACTGGGAAAGATACATTCACCAGCGTCTTCATTTACTACTTTGTTGAAGTTAAGAAAAGAATTAGGAGAGGTGCTGAAAGAGAGGGAGATGCTGGGAGATAAACTCATTTCGCAAATGCTGATATAAGTCTGGTATTTTTCAATATTTTTCTTAGAAATTATTTTATTCAGAATTCTGTGAATAATAGAGTACCAGACAATCCCTGAGATAAACTACAATAAGAAACAATTTTCAGCAAATGTACTGAAGGTATGGAATCTGTAATTTAGATTTCAGTCTATAACTCTGTGCTTTCAGGAAGTTAGTAAAAGTGATCTGCAAGAAAGCAATACAGTCATCAGCATCACCATCATTTTCATGTTTCCTTATTATTTCCCAGGAATGGATGAGACATAGCTGAAGTCTTGAGGAGAAAAGACACCACTGCAGTTTGCATAAGTAAATCAGTAGACTGGGTGCCTGCTGTTGGCAGTGATGCAGAAAGAGGCCAGAGAGGGACAGGATGCTGGGGAGTGACTGTCAGCTTCTAAAAATTAGCTAGAGAATCACACTAGACCTACCCAAGCTTAAAGACATTTTAAAATTATTTCTGTCCTTTTTCAGCCTGGAAGGTGAGCTGGCAGAGCAAAGAATCTCACTTGTAGAATTTAGTACTTGTTATAAATTGAATCTCCCTAAATCAGATTGCAGAAGTAACAGTGAACTAAAGTATTTCTTTGAGTCCTGGGCCTCTGCTTTCTCAAGTGCACTTATTGAAATTTGAATGCAATAGAAACTCCTTCTGGCATCACAAGTATTTGTAGTATGCAGGAGCCATACACCTGTAATTACCACGGACTTGTGGTGTGCTGTGCTGCCAGCTTCAAGATACGGGATTTTGGACTCAGTGTTTATTTGCCCTTAATTAAATCCTACATTTAATTAATTATCCAGCCTATGCATGTACAAGGGATTATAATAGACTTTCACAATTTGAAAAATTAGTACCAGATGTCAAGCAGAGGTTTTTTGTCTTTATGCTTCACTTCTCTCTAAATCCCTTATGTGTCTTAGTTGAAAGATTTCTATTTAATATTTCTCTAAATACTTGTTATACCTCAGAGGCATCTGGATCTAAAGCAAATGGCATTTAGATTGAAGTGGGGAGGACACATTATACCTCCCTGCCTCAGTTCAACTCTTCACCAGTAGGACTTGAATTAAAAAAAACAACTCTGAGCACTGCTCTTATAAGTCAAAAGTCCACCTTAATGTACAGTATGGGGGCCACATTTGAGCATAGAGGTGATATTAAGGCCAGCTTGTTGTGATGAGAGACACAGATCCATGAGTCCCGATGAAAGGAGGAGAGCCAGGAACAGGCGAAACAAGTGCTCTCCAACATCCCTTGCACTCACATTACTTATACCATGTACATCTTGAACAGAAATCCGGAGCGTTGTGACAAGGCCAGATTAAGATATGAAGGCTCTTGGAGGTGGCATTAATTCTGTCCGAAGTACAAGGAAACCATGGCAGGGATATCACCTGCTCAGTGCCACTTGATATCACAAAACTCCATGCCTGGACCTGCCTTTGCCAGCAGTGCTCTTCACCTAGTACCTGATGGGAAACAATTTAAAACCACTTAGGCACATATTTCCCAAGTAGCTCTCTCTGCCTCCCTCTGTACCACGCAGTTAATGTATGCTCTTAAATTTAAAATGCTCTGAGCTTCAGCTATGAGCTAAAGTGAACAAAACAAATGCCATCCATGCCTCTCAACATTGTTAGTCTTGCTGGCTATTCCCCAAACTCCTCTGTGTAAAACAAGTTTTTCAGACTTCAAGAACATTCAATTGAGTGCAAATCCCTTCTCCACTGCTGCAGCGCTTATCTCAACTGAAGGAGGGTGATAACAGCAGTATTTTCTTCTTTTGGAGACTGATCTGCTGAATGTTGGGGAGGTAAGACACAGGAAGGTGCCTGGGGTGCTGCCCATATCACTCAACCCTGGATCAATGCGTGTGTCAGGGGATTTAAAGGCTGCTACTCTGGAAATTGTCTTACATGAGAAATATGCTAAACATCTACAACAGAGTTCAAGGCTGAGTGAGTTTCTCTTATCTTTTCTTAGACAATAAGTAGCCTGCAGAACAACTTAAATGGTGATACTGCTAGCAGGCTAGCAGGCTGCTGGGAAACTTTTAACCCCCTTTCCCCAAATGACTTTTACATCATTAGATGAGTAACTCATATGCTTTATAATTATGATAATCCAATTTCTATTTATTCTGTAGGATATAAATCTTCCTGGCCCACTATATAGCTGCTCATCTTTCTTAATCTGGGGCCTGAAAATTTTAACCAGACTCATCTCACACTAAGCAGGCAACCGGAGCCCAGTTCTTCCCTTTAGGTCTACTTGCAAGATGCATGAGAAGACTATGCAATCCTGCTTATAAAAGTGGTGTAGTTTTCCTACTTGGTTTAACCTATGCCTTAGTGCAATAAATCCAAGAGATTCTTAATTATACTGAGTAATAAACTGTGCATCTCATTTTTATTTTTTAATGTGCCTTATCCAAAAAGTCATGTTGCCCAAGGTAAACTGACTGTATTAGTTATTTTTTATAAAAATCTACAGAAATGTCTGTTGTGCCTGACTGTAGTCAGCCTGCATTTGTTTGAGTGCATCCAGGTTCATCAAAAGACAAGATATGCAAGATAAAAAAATAAATAAATACAAACCCCTACCTTCCTGGTTTTCCTTAGGAAACAATAATACATTTGGGACAGTATGACTTCGGTTTGACTAAACCACCCCCACCAGTTTTCAAAATTCTCTCTGGAAGTTACTCAATTCACTCTAATCCTTGCAGTCCTGGTAGGTCTAATATATATTTAAGCATATATTTGGAGAACCAGTAATTGCAAAAAAAGCCACAGAAATAATTTTAACTATACATTACCAAAATTTTCCTGATTCAGGTTAAAAATTACTCTCTTTAGGTGGCAAAGCTGACTACGTTCTGTGAAAAGGTCTGTATTTAAACATGGATGTTCTAGATGCTTGATTTGTGTAGCTGAATTGCAGAACCTGTGTTTGAGAGGTAAGGGAAGAAGACAGGGAAATGGTTGCAGAAAAGAGTGAAGATCAAGAACCATGAATAAGTAAAGGGTGATAGCGGGGGAGAGTTTACCCGAGGGAAGAACTAAAGCACCCAAATTAGGTTTGTGCTTTGAACTGGCCTCTAGAGTAATTTGCCTTTCTACTCACTGAAAAAAGCCTAGCCCAAGCCTTAGCTTTTGCAGAAACTCTGATTTGATTTTGGCTGGTGAAGGTATTTGACTACTAACATAGATTCTTCTTTGCTTTTTTTTTAGAATTCTATTGTATGTGTTACTGCAGTGTGATATACTTGCTGTATAATACTACCAAAGTAGACCACTGATGTTGTAAAGTATCTTTTCTCTGCACGTGAAAAGATGTATAAGGAAATTAAGATTTGTTTACAATGTGATGCAAATAATTACTAAACGACTTAGCTTTATTCATAAAAATATTCCTGATACTGGAGTTTATGCCATCCTGTGAATTTGGCTCCTCGAAATCCCCTAAAGTTATGCCAATAAATTAGAAGCTGACACCTCCCTGCTGAGCTATTTGTGTGAGGAGAAGATACAAAGTGCTTTGTGTTGGAGTAGGAACTGCTTATGTAAAAATTATGCAAAAAGTGTACCAGAAAAAGCAGCAGGTCTCACCTCTTTGCCTGCACTCCTGTGGGATAGTAGCGGGAGCAGGAGATGCCATCCCAGGCGCAGTAGGGATCCCGGGCGAGGCAGCAGTCGGCGCAGGCAGTGCCGTACATGTCACACTGGTGGAACTTCACTTGAGCTATGACCGACTCGGATCCAACGTAAAGTTGTTGCTGTAAAACAATGCACAATATAAGATTAAATTCTAGAATTTCCACTACAACGTCCGTTACTGGTGCAGTTATTTAAAAATGTTAGATTTATCGTTGCTTGCAGGATGTGCATCCAGCCTGTGCCCTGAGGGAGGCAGAGTTACTCCGTGGGAGAGCATCTGATTACAGATTAAACTCTCCTACCTGAGGACAGAGAAATAGAAAGAAGGTCAAACTAACACGTTTGTGTTGGCATTTCCTCACTTCTGAAGTTTCAGATTTGTAAGCTTTGTGTTTAAATAGGCAGGGGTTTACATTTCTTTTTCTTCTTCAAGGTATTTTCTGATGCCTGCCTCTTTACACTTCTCCGTCACCTAACTGATCTGCAAAAAATCTCCAGTTTGACCTTAAAGATTTTAAACAAAGAAGTTGAAATATGTAAGAGTCATAAGAAAACTGAAGTTTAAAATGGGAGTTTTCAAGTAAATTTAACTCTTGGTGTGGCTACTTACAATATGGTCACATGCACATTCAAAGTAATGTTATGATTTGTATAATCCCTCAGTGCACAGGAGAAAAGGTAGATTTTAAATTTTTTTCCTGCTCCTATGCAGTCTTGTCTTACAAATTAAGTGGGCAATATCTACTTCTTTAATGTTTATTTGTAGGAATGTTTTGGGGTTTTTTTCAGCATTAGTACTGACTCTTTGAATCATCTGAATTCACATATATGGCCCTTTCAAATCAAATGACAGATGACTAATCTAATTCTCCAGATCCTGGCACAATAAATTCAGAAGAGAATAGCTTGAATTTACAAGAATCTGAGAAAAATTCTTGTAGCTGATGAATGGAAATCGTCCGAACACAAAAATATGCAGTGTGCACTGTAATAGAAACTGCTTATGCACAGCTCACTTCCACAGTTTTACCAGCCAAAAAAGGGATTCCTAAGCTGTGCTTATCCTAACAGTCAAACTTAGTCCATAATTCCCACTCTTCAACCAAGTTTTCAAAATCTGCTATTTTAAAATTACATAAATCTGGAAAATACTAACAGCTCATTTAGTCTATCACAAAACACCAATTTTAATCCAGATAGCTCATTCTTGTTCCTTATTACACCTCTTATATCTGTTTATATCACAGAAATTTAACTTTCAGAGATGCCAGAGGAAAAATCTAGAAAAGGCTGGTAACAGCAATGTCTGAAGATTTTTTCTGCCAAGATAAACCAGATGATAGTACAAGGAACTCCATCTGCCAACTGGAATGAAGAATAAACCTAGGATACTTGTTTGAGGGGAATTCTCCATCTACAAAGGCTGCAGTCTGATTGTCTCAGAAGACATGAACAACAATTTCAGTGAGACATAGGAGATGGTATTTTCTCTTTGATCTTTTAGCAGGGGTAAAGACTTCTCTAAGTCTTGGTTCATCAGAGGAGGGAAAAAAAGCATCAGATATCTAGCCAACTGAACATCAAAGAAGAACATTCTTTCTCAGTCTCTGCAGATAACTAGCTCAGCCTTGAAATGTGATATTTTATTGTACCATGACTTGGTGAAGACTGGTCAGTGTTACAAGAATACTGAGAGACAGCTAGCAAGGTCTCTGCAGGCTCAGTAACTCCAAGTTCAAAAGAGAATCAAAATGCTTGAGGTATATAAATTTTTTCACATATACTCAGCTAAGTTGTATTTCGGCTGATTTTAAAGACAAAATGACTTGCTGCCAACCCTGTCCCTAGCATATACCATGACATTTAAAAATGTATCAAAGAAATGTATTCTATTTCAAGAATAAGTTCATCTACATTCAACAAGATGAACTTGGTTATTTAATCTGATATTGCTTCTCCACCAACGTGCAAGAATCTCCATACACACAGTAGGAAGTCGCTTCACATAGTATATATATATATATACCTGCCTTTCTTGTTCTTTCTCAGTCTTCTCTTTGATATCTTGAAAAAGTTAAGCTACTTTTACTTCTCACAAGAAATTTTGTTCTTCAGCCACTGGATTGCTTTGGTAACTTTTATACAATTTTTTTCCAGGTTTTAGTATAATATCTAGAATTAGTAGAATTAGTAGTCCTTTTGGGAACTGGGTGTAGTGGAGGAATGCTACTTTATTTTTTTATAAAGTATCTCCTTTCTTACTTTTCCAACACAACCCTTTTAACATGGCAATTCACTGAGAGTTAAAGGTAATGACACAGAGTCTTTTTTTAAATGATCACAGGTGCAGTGTTAGACAATCTAGTCTCCAGAGCTGCTTTCACAGTCCATGAAAAAAGATTGATGCAGGAAACAATTCAGAATAATTAGACCCAAGATCCTTCTCTGAATCAGTGACAGAGGACTTTATCTTTCTGCATAACCTACAGGAAGAATGCTAGTTGTATAGACACCAAGGCTAAAATAATCCTTTGGGGCACACTCACACCTCCTATTAATGCAATTTTCATTCTTTTTCACTTGTGTTTCACAATGTTTATGTGTACATACATAGCACTAGATGTAGAATGTTGTTAATCATGTCTAGCATTAAGATATAACTACCCTTAGGTGTTTATTATGGCTTCATGCTGAGGTGATATGATGATATAGTATGGATGAGAATCTACCCACAAGATTAATACATTGGGTGTTTATTTTAGCAGAAACTAGCAGAAATTTGAAAGGGACTCAGATACAAACAGCCCTACTGGGCAATTAAATATGTGGGAGACCCAGCAAGCTTCTTTTTGCACTGATATCCCCATGGGCTGAAATCTGTCTGCATTTGTCAGCAGGGAAGTTTCTGTGAGTTGCCATATCCACCAAACTAATCCCTACTGTGATTGCTATGACAGTAACTCATGAAACAGATTGGATTTTTCTTGCTTTGATATGCACGATAGTGTGAATTAAGGATATTTAAAGTTAGAATTGAAAAAACATAAATTCTTTATAAAGAAACAGTGCATATAACCATAAGTTTAACTTACAGAAGGGTTACATTTTTCCAACCGTATCTCATTAGAGAAGATGTGCAGCCATTTGTCAGTGTATCTATCTAAGCATCTATCTATACAGTTTATAGTTCATTACATTGAAGTCACAATCTTCACATTTCAAACTCATCAAATACTTACCCTTTTTGAAGAGATTTCCATAGAAATAATAGGAACTGGCACCTAAAAATAGGAAATATTTGCTCACTTAGAAAAAAAACATCTTTTTTTCTATAACAAATTAGGTAAAATAACATTGATATTTACTTATTACATTCAGCTTTGGTAAATGCTCTGACTTTCTTCAAGAAAGTTGGGAGGAAATTTTGACTTTCACAAGTATTGTTTTAAAAGGGTTTATTTAAAAACAACCAGTCAACACTTAATTCAGGATTATCAGAACTACAGGAACACTACAATTTCCCTGTAAAACATGACATCAGCTCTTGCCACCACTGAATCTCTTTTGTCCTACTTGAGAGTGATAAGTGGAGTGTTTTTTATAACAAAACATTCATTGGAGATAAGATAAAAATAGCAGAAATTCCTTCTTTCACCATTGTCCTCTCTGCCCTCTACTCAGATTTCCTAGAAAAAGAAATAGCCCCTAACAGGTCTATTGAAAACAAGGTTTATCAAGAGAGGAAATTTCCCCTTAGGGGAAAATTTTCCCCCTAAGCAACAAGTCAAGAGTTACACTGCCTAAATGCAGGTACCAAATTCAAATATCTAACTTTTGATGTGAGATTTTCCCTATGGTTTGAAGTAGCTTAGCTTCCTGCTTTATGTGACTAACATAATATGATGTGAACACTCACTAAGATAATTTCATTATATTAGCTTTGACACACACCAAACACTGCACTTTAATCAGGTTATTCTTAAGCAGAATGGAGTTTTGCCTCACTAGGATTCAGGTTTGCTCACTGTAGAAACAGATTAACAGATTCAGTCTTTCTGAGGATTGCACTGTTTCTATCTGGACCTCATTTAAGTTTCCAAGATTGTAGTAGGCGTATTTTGAATGTAGTTATACTCCTTTAATTACTTAATTGGATATGATGGAAAATTAAATAAAATACAGTAAGTTTCTAACTAAAAGTCACCCTACAACCTCCAAGCACATAAACACAAAGGCAGTAGTCCTGATTTGCTTTAATATGCCTCAGTACTCGGGCCATAACTCTATATTAGAAAAACTTTGGTTGAAAATCAAGATTTCCTGTCATAAAATAACTAGATCATTAGAAAATTTCTTTTACACAGCTATTATATATTTGGCTATCCTTAGATTTCTTTAGATATTTTAGATATTTCTTTAGATATTTAGATATTTCTGCAGAAAATTGAAGACTTGTATATATGCTTCATATACAGTACAGTTCACCTTGAATACTTGCAGCTCTTCGAGAATCACTTCTTCCATTGATTCTGTCTCTTGATTGTAAATTGTTATGACTTTCAGCACAATGCCATTATCTGGGAATAAATTAAAAAACAAACAAACAAAAACAACAAAGCCATAGTAAAGGTTATAATTAGCAGAAACATTTATATTTCCTTCAAATATCTTAAATGACTTCTTCAAATTGCTAATAGATCGAAATTTGTAAATATGTACAAGTAGTTGCATATTGCTGTGATTAATGAGGATTTTTACTCTTGGAAAATAAAATATATTACAATTTTTCCCGGAAAAATGAGAGTTAACTGAAACATTACATGATTAATTGTATTTATCAAATGCTGGGTCATAACACCTTGGTGAACTGTAAAAGGATCACAGAGGTTGTCCACATTTCAGAAAAAGAAATAGGAGTAAGTGCAAGCTGAGTCCACTGAGGCAAACAAGTGTAAAGTAGCTTTCATTGTAGGATCTGACTGTTTACACTAGATAGGAAACTACTAATATCCTTAATTGCAAGCGGCAGCTCTGTTCCTCCAGGCGAGAGTATGAAAACCTTCAGGGGTTCATTGTGCACAATTCTCACCCTCCTCTAAGGAAACACTGAGCTTCTCTTAAACTGAAGGTGTTAGTCAAAGGAAGAAGAACTAAAATATAAGAAAGACTAAGGCACGTTGGAGTCTAGATTTATCAACCCCTCTGTCACTGCAACTCTCGCAGGAAATTAAAACACAAAAATAGCATCTGGTCTTCCACCACTTCGGCGAAGTCTTGCTGGCTATTAATAGAATAGTCTTCCTCTCCTTAATCTGAAAATCTGTCATCAACAATGGCAAATATCACTTCCTTTCTTCTGTTAGTTTCAGTCACCTTTGATTTACAGGGGAAATATTAAGCAGGCAAGCACTGGGAAAAATGTTCAGCAAAAGATCAAAGGGACAGGCAAAAAGAAGAACCATTAGACTGGGGTCATACACCATTTCTCAAAGAGAATGTATAATCAAAGGCTTCCACTTTGTGATGGAACAGTAAGAAGAAATTGTATTCCAGGTTCTGATTTTCATAAGTCTCTCTTCGCATCCTGCTGACAGACATGTGAAAGCTCTGATGTTCAGACTTCGCCTTTGATGAACCTTTCAAACCTCCACCTCTACCCCAAGGAAACTTTTGCTCAGCTGTAAGATGCTGCTTTCTTGTGTTACACAGCAGGTTGGACTGGGATTAAAAAACATATTAACCCTTTCTAAACTCACTGCCCAAAGCAGCAGTGAGTTTTCTGGTGGCAGTTTTGCCAGAGTAGAGATCGCAGGTTTCATTTCAGAGTTTCCAAAACCGAAATTCTTTTGCTGGAATTTCTTGTTACCTGAGATTAGACAGTGTGAGAAGACTAAGCAGCTGTTGGGTGCCAGTCCAGCACAGCTCTAAAGCACATGCTTAAGCCTTAAATATTCAACTTTGCTGAACTTTGCTGAAAAAAGAACTTGTCTACAAGAATATTTGATACAATCTCAATGAGAAATGCAAGCAGTAAATATGAAAAACGTAGGCCACATTGTAAAATATTCTGAACAGAAATAAGTGATACATGGTACAAGTTTTATAGCCCACAATAAGTCCAATACCAAGACCATACTGAGGCCATTTAAAAGCTTAGAAAAGAGCACTAAAATAAATAAACCTTTGCTAATCTACAAACATGCCTTTTTTGAATGTTCTCAACACTGAAATGTGGTTATCAGAGGAATTTCATTAGTAAAAAATAATTCATTGTAATTGCTTTCCTAGACAAAATGGTCAAAATGATTTGTAATACCACTCCCGTTTTTAAATTGATTAAATGTGAGTGTAAGAATCCTTGGATTTTTTCCAGACAGATTAGATGTGACTAAAATTTTGTTTAGTTCCAGCCTTTCCTTTTTTTTAGGTTTTCTTATTTTTCAAATGTCATTAGGATATCTAATTCCTCTGCTTTCTTAGACTTTGTGCAGGTCTATGTTATATTTTGCCTTAATTGTGTTTGTTTGGAAGATGTTTAAAAGTTCTCTTTAAACAAGCTTTCTATATCTTATGAAAATGGCACAAAAGAAAGAGAAGAAAATTTGGCAGGAAACTTCTAAGAGTTTTGTTGCATTTTTTTTTTAAAAACCTTGGGTATTTCCTCCTTTTTTCCTTGAGCTATGTTGTATCCCCAGGTCTGGAAGCTGGCAGTTTCTTTTTAATGGTTCGAGCTAGACTTGTGGTCTCCAGAACTGGTTTCCATAAACTGTAGAATGAAGAATGAAGACAGTAATTTGAGCTGATTTTTCAAAAACTCATATTATCTTTGTTTCTCTCAGGTCTCCATGTCTCATCTCTATGCTCAGATACAGGATTGTGTTCTGAAGTTTAAAAGATACGGCTAGTTGTTCAGAAATTTAATTTAAAGTTCTTGTTGGAAAAGAAATTAAAATTGATTCCTATATATAAGATTTTCTTCCTACTGTCTAAAAGTTTCCCTACCATTATTTTCCTTTATAATGTTATCATCACAGTCAAGCACATGTCTAGAATTACTAACATCCTCTATAAGGTGAAAACTGACACATTCATGCAATGAAAAATTGTTAAAAAGAAATGTTGCATTGATTTCCTTCATCTTGGATACAAAAAATACCCTCACTAAATCTTCTTTCTTGATTTCTTTAATTACCTGTGCCAATGAACAAGACATCATATTGCCCATCTTCAGCTTCCACTCTGTCCACTGCTATTTGCTTAAGATTGTACTTTCCATCTGTTTTAACCAGTATTGGTCTTTTATGAACAGGCTTGATGGGCTGATACATCAGTGGATGACTCCTGGCAAAATGGACAGCTTCATCAGGATAGTCTTTAGTAGTAGTGTACAGACCCCCATTCACCTTGCTGGCGCACTGCAAAAACAGAAAACAGGTTATCCTGAAAGTTTGCCAAATAAATTGTGAGAAACAGATCTTGTTTTCAGGGGTTAGGAGAAGTCTACAGGAAACCCGACCTCAAATGAAGCACAGAAGACCACAGTAGGAATTAGGACAGTGAAATCTACACTTTATGCATGTGTAGATTATTAATCATGAGAAGAAAGGGAATGCTGAACAGAGTCTTGGCATTGTCACATGTAGAAAGAGGGAGTTCCTTCCTCTTTGGCATGCTACGAGAAGAATAAATAGTAACAATTTTAGATTCAACAAAAGCCATAGTGCTTATGTCTTCCCCAAATTCATATTGAAGTTGTAACCAAAATGGCCATTGACAGAGTTAGGACAAAGGGATTTCCTGTCCCAGCAGAGACACAGCCATGCAAAGTCACCAGAACACTAATGTTTGAAATCAATCTCTAGTCTTATTATTTTTTGATTGCAAAATGTATTACCATAAGAAACTAAGCGTACTTAAAAATTATGCCAGCAGCAACAGTAATTCTTGATTTTAGGCATTCTAGCAGTACTATGTTTGATTCTAATTCCTGACTCACAACGATGGTATTATATATCACAGTTTAGCTTCAAATACCAATGTTTGCATTGATCAATCTACCAGTTTGCAAAGCAAATAAATTTTATGTCAATGACTGATTAAAAAAGGCTTACTCCTCCATTCAAATGTGCAATTAGAGATAATTTAATGCGTTAAAGAGAGAAGTTAATTTTAGGATGCTTTGTGAAGGAGATAGTGTTTCCCAACTGTACAATTTCCAATTTGCTTCATGATGTCTAATGGAAACCATTTATGATCAAGCTGGAAATATCTCAGTAACCATTTACTTTCTCCAAATATTCATAAGACAGTGTGGTTTTAAGAAGCATTTCAAGCAAAACCACAGTAGCAGCCTTTCCCTATTTAAATTGGATTTTTCAATCAATGAAATGAAATAAAATTCTCTTTACATTTACTGGAAACAGTAATTTTAAACTTGTGGTCAACTGTAATTGACAATAACAAACTCCTGCACTTGTCAAGTGGGGCAATGTTTGCTTCCACTTTTTGGACTTAGCTACAGGAATGTATTTGTTCAATGTTGACTTAAAAGTAATTGTCTAATCAACCCAATGGTGGAATTTCACCAGCTGTTTGCAATAAAGAGACAGAGCTGGAGCATGAAGACAGGCTAAGCCTCTGCTTCTCATGCACTGCAGAGTATATCAAGTAAATAGGCATTGCCAGGTTCCCTTTGCAGTTCTAGCCCTGAAAAGATTTAACAAAATGAATCCTTCACAGGCTTTTCATTTTTAACTAAACAAAATCAAGTAGTCTAGAAAGGAAACAGTAGATGCAGCTGTTTCTGAAATCTATCAACACCATTTTTGATGTAACTGATGTCATTTCCAGAAGCAGCACAGCCTAAATGAACTAAAAGAATCAGCAAAACAGGGGCAGAGATTATGACAGAATTAGTGCAGTGAATTCCAGAGTTTATCAGAACCTGCGCGACTCATGACAGCAGTCTTTTGTTTATTTAGTTTTAAGTTCTATTCTTATTCCTTATAGAATTAGTCTTTACTCATTCAATAGGTAAGGTCAAAGAGTGCTGACTCTCAGAGATGCCTAATAGTGGGATATTTTTGGCCTCTTGTCACTGTCACTGCTGTAATGGGAAAGGTACTGGGATTCAGTTTACCAATATGCTGAGCTTTTCTTTGGAGTGTGAAACCTAACACTTGGTTACAGCCTGAAACATGCTTTCTCTTCATGCTATTGGAAAAATATTGAAAAGACCTCTAAACTGTGCCCTAAATGAGCAGCCAAAAATGAATCAATTAATGCTCTGTTAGCTGGCAGAGCCAGCTACTTCAGCCTTTGATGTGCTCTGCAGCATATACAGAAAAACATGATTAAATCTAGTAACACCCAGGAAAGACCTGGTTCCTCAGCTGATTTGTTCCATGATATTGGGAATATTACTTGCACTCTTCTGCTCCTTTTTCAGCTCCCATGCCTTGTCTTTTGGGGAGGTGACAATCCAGTCTGACCCTAACATGGCCAAGGGAGAGAAGCATCGTAAGCAAGTGGAACTTAGAGCAGCCTTTCTGTAAATCATTGTCAGCTTTACTGAAGTGCTGGCTTGGTGTTCTCTCCTTCTTGCCAAAAAACCACCATTTAATCTTCAGTGCTAGGAGATATATATGAAATAACTGCAGTCATTAATACTGAATTCATGCCTGTGTATGATGCTAGTCCAAATAACATATGTGAGGTGTTCTACTGCCTGGAAAAAAATGAATACCACTTAAAAAACTTGGACTGCATCATCTTTGCAAAATACATAGCCATTCTGCAATCCATGCACCGTACTGTCTCATTATTTGGTAAAACTGAAAAAACTATAAATTTGCTATAACAAAAGTAAAATAGAAAACCAATAATTCAACCCTTTTCCAAAATGTGATAATTTATTTATCTGATTTTCTATCCTGACGAAATACCAATGACTTCATTCAATGTCAAACAAAAAAAAATCATTCCGTGTTGATGTCAGTACTTCTATAGTGGGTAGCTCATTGACCAAGATGGTCGAACCATATTCATAATGTTTAAATCCTAGATAATCTCTTTTTTGCAGCGTATGCTTCAACATTTTAACTTATGTCTCTAAACCCAAGAGAAGCAGAGGAAAACATGAATTTGAAATGATTAATTTAAAATGAGAAAGGACATGCATTTGAAATCTGGGAATGAGAAAGGCTGTACTAGCATGTAGTAGATAAGCTAATAGGCCTTTTCACCTTTCATTCCCAAGAATCAGAAAAAAATGAATTGTATGCAGTGATTATTTATGGAAATGATTGCATTTAGGATGAAAGAGAATATTAGTTCTGTTAGCAAAGGGAAAACAGCACTGAAGGTAATGCTCCAGCAACTGTTTATTCCTCCTTTAAGCTCGAGAGAATGAGCCTCTAGCCTGAGAGAAGATTAAGAGGTGAAGTGTGGAAACAGGGGGATTTAGCCAAACAGCTGTTAGAAATGTCTTTGCATTTCACAGAGTCAGAAATCCACCCAATACTGACATGATAAGGGATAGACCTTCCTGAGTGTAAACAAAAGCAGCTTTGCAACAGATAATTGCCATGGGTGAGTAAGTAGTTGTAATCCCCAAAGATACAGGGCAAAGAAGAAATCCTGGATGTGATGCTTCCCTGAGTTAGCCTGGCATTGCCTGGTATGGGTCTCCTACTGACTGGCAGAAGGAAAGGAAAAGTGAAGGAGGCCCTGGTTGTGTCCCTTCTGTGAGATGGTGATGGGCCCCAGCAAAGCAAAGGGCACCTTCAACCTGCACCGACAGCAGAGAAGGTGGGACCACTCTCCTCATCCCCCGAATGGGGATCTGAGAGCCCTGGGACAGAAACCTCAGAAACATCTAAAAAGAGAGTGAAACAGGAAAAGGATTTGAGATGAAGATTATTTGAGAAATCAACACAGAAATTAAGAGTTCCTCTTAGAAATTAATTACCTGTCCCTAAGCAATGAATTTGTGATTTCCTCCAGAAATTAAAGTGCCAGACAGGAACGACTCTACATTACAGCACCTCTATGGTTGCAGAGTGTGTTTCTATAGTTCCCAGATTAATTGCATTTTCAAAATATGGTTTCTTCCCTTCTCTTAATGACCATTAAAAAGAAAAAAAAAGTCATTTATAATGAAACTTGTGTGAAAATTAACAAAACATATGACTAGTTTTGCTGAGTTTGGTTCTTCGCGATGTTGTTTTAATATTTCTGTATTCTTTGTAAAGGATACAGAACAAGAATGTTGATAAGCTCAGGAACCTCATTTAAAGTAGTAAAATCTCATTCTGTAATGTCTGAAATCAAATTAATGAATTGTGAGGATGCTAGACCATTGTTTTCAAAAAGAACCAGTCTTGAGAGAAGGACCTTGAATGATGGAGAATTTCTTATCTACGAACACATTTATTCTGATTAGTTACTTTCATTAAAATTTATGTCTCATTTCTAAGCTATGCATTAATCTAAATTATAGAAGTATTCAAATTTGATCCTTTTTAAAAAAAGAACTAGAACCACCTGACCTCGAAATACTTGATCCTCTTGTGTTTGGCTTGTTTTTTATTTCCCATCTCCTTTAATGCTTATTAAATGTCCTGGTTTCAGCAGGCAAAAGAAAGAAGGTGAGGTGAGGTTTAAACAAGGTTGATAAATTCAAGTCCCAACATGATTTTGAAAAAAAATTATATACTTAATCCCAATATTTGCCTTTGGGAAATGTATGGGTCTAGTATTTGATTAAACTTATTTCTGAGCCATTCCACACTTTTCCAGAAATGCTGGAGTATTCAGATATTCAAAGAAATATATCCTGGACTGTGAAATCAGGAAAATTTGTACATTAACTGCAGTCTGGTTTTGCTTTCCAAGTTCATTTACACAGCAAAACAATGGAAAATAGATTGTACTTACTGAACCAGGTCTAGGATAAGGTACTTTTCTTTCATAGAGAGCCCAGTGGTATTCAGGTCCTTCTTTATGAGCATATGGTCCATTGAAAGCTGCTCGGACACTTGCCATGTGGTAAACACATATAGCATAGCCTCTAAATATATTGCTATGAAGTAAAATTTAAAGACATTATTAAAGCAATATGTCACATTCTGTAAATATAATACTGGTTTTATTGTGTAATTAAAAATAAGCCACATTTCAACAGTATTCAGGGAGAAAACACTACTTATTCTTTCCTGTATGCTTTTCTTCTAAATACTGCATCCAGTGTTCTTACAAAGTCTGTAATGTGTTTATATTTATAACATTTCTCCAAGGAAACTCTGTGTTGTTATGCCAAAATTTGATGATGGTGAACACAAGCTCTAAATTACTTGTTTAGAAACAGAGAGGAAGCACAGAAAACTGAACTCAGGTCTTATATGTCTTCGATTAGCGACTTAAACAGTTAACAATTTTGTTCTCTGACTTTTTTCCTACTGTTTTTGTTGACTATAATGAATAGTTCTAAAATGAGTACTTTTTGTACTGAGTGGCAATACAATGTTGGTAGTTAGATCAGAAGATCACTTTATGTAGATCAATCCACATAAAGTTTCTATTTTATTTTTAAATTTTATTCACTTAGTTCCAGAGAAGAAAATTGAATTTTTTTTTTTAAAGCATTAGTGCTCTCTCTAAAGAAATTATTTCTAAAGACTCCAGAATACAAACCAAATAATTTTAATTAGGTGCCCACACTTCTCTACTGGCACCACAGCTAGTAGGAAATGCCAGGTGTCTGCATCCCTAGAGGAGCAGATCTGCCTTTCTTTATTAAAAAAAAATAAATGAGGAGATAGTGGTAAAAGCACAGATGCTCTTTTCTACCAGCTACATCCTAAACTAAGAGTTGGATTTCCAAGATGAATGCTTGTACTTGCACTAGGATGCAGTGGAAAAGGGAGACCACCAGCAACATCCCAGCTGGTGCTTTAGGCATCACTAAGAAGTTAGTAGGAATTTAAGCTGCTATCTACTCAACCTTGAATTAAGTGGAGCTCTTAGAGGAAGACAGGTGGCTCTGGGATGCTGTTCTTATAAGCATGAAGGAGTGCATATACTTTGATGCCAGGAAATTTTCAAGCTGAGAAACATTTAATTAATTTGTGATCCGGATAGACTGAATCACTGAATAAGACTTCAGCCCCTGAGTGTTATAGAGCAGTTTTTACATTAACAAGGAAGCTCACTGTGAATAAAACAGAGATTAAACTGTTTGCTATATATTGCTAAGGAATATGTATCATGGAGCTTCTATCTCTTTAATAGACTGTTCAAACACTCCTCTATGGCTGCTATTTTTTCTAGTTGTTTACCTTGTAGTGTTGAAGAGGCCAAATATCACTGGATTTTTGTTATCACGAGTTTGCAGCAAAAACACATCCTCTGTAAAATTTGAATGCAATGTTACTGATAATAAACTACTTTTCTCAGACCCAAAAGAGAAATTTCATTCATTGTTAAAAGTATAATCCTATTTTACTTATTTATGCTATTTAATTTTATGCAGATTTTAAAAGCAATCTTTAAAAACAATGCAATATGTAAAGGAGTAACTGGTGATAGCCAATTCCATATGTATAAAACTTCATATACATTGGAAACAAACCACTAAAACCCATCCCGTTAATGAATACAACAAGTATGATATTTGACAGTAAGATGTGTTATCCTGAAAGTATATGTTGCTTTGACAGTTTTAAGTTTGTTGCAGTCTAGGATATTTACCTAATTCATCAAAATGGGTATCAATTCCGTTTCTTCCGGGCACAGAACAAACTAGCCTGGTTTTGAGGAAGGTGGTCCATTTATTGACGAGCATTCGCTGGCCTCCCATATCATTCTGTGCAGAAAGAAACACGTGCCAACGGTAATTTGAATGAGTAAGTCTAGAAGCACAAACATCTCTGCTGAATTAGCCATTCATTGTATGTTTTAATGTCAAAAGCATCCACTTTCAAACCACATGTCTACTACTAGAATTATTTCTCTGGAGTTAGCTTTCAAGTAGGATTGCACTGATCAAATCCAGGTCTCATTAAGAGTTGTGGGTTTATAAGAATTTTTTAATTCTGTACCACATCCCTGGATAGTTTTAGCTCTATAGCTGTTGTAAAGCTTTTTTTTATTGCTCATTTTTGTAAATTAGATATACTGAGTACATTAGTGAAGTTTAGCTTTGCTTTAAGAGCTCAGTGCACAGTTAGTTAAATGGAAACTGAAACCCTGAATCTATCTATAGAGCTGGCACAGTTGGTGCAAGTCTGAGGCACTTTTTTTTACATGTTGTTCTAACGATTTCTCAATAAGTTTAAATAACTCCTGCCTTGCTATGGCTGTCTCACCTTTTTCTTGCTCTTGCAACTATTGTGACTTTAGAGAAATGGGAGCATTTAGTACTACTTAGCAATCAGATTTTGTACCTTTGGGCAGCACCTTCAAAGCTGTGTAACTGGCTGTTGAAGGCTCTGTAATAGGCTTGCAAAAACCCTCTCACAAGGAGAGATCTGTCTTCCTCACAAATATGCAGAATAGCTGCCTCTGTGTTGCAAAACCTGTTACAGCTCAGATGAAAATGCAAAAGCTGGGGAAAATAAGCCAGCTATTTTTTGCATTCACTAAATCAAATCTGAATATAACATACAGT
>WEIV01010134.1:37042-65628 GCA_013390005.1 Calyptomena viridis | reverse complement strand
GTTTTTAGGTTATTTTACTTTAAAATGTGGATAGCAAAAACTACCCTGAGATTAGCTCAATTGGTTAGAGTGTGGTGCTAATAACACCATGGTTGTGGATCCCTGTATGGGCTACTCACTTAAGAGCTGGGACTTGAGGATCCTTGTGGGTCCTTTCCAACTCAAAATATTCTTTGAAATATAAAAGCAATCTTTGATATTCTAATAATTCAATAATCAAGGGCAAATAAAAGAAATATGTGGCTCAATAAACTTACTTCCATTTCCTTCCCTGGAGAAAGATGACTAAGATTGACTGATCCACTTGAATTATGAAATATTTTCACAGGACATTTAGCTTCATTTTGTACTAACTCCTGATACTGATTCACCACCCTGAAACAAACAATGAGGACATAAAAAGATTAACAACTTTTAACTTCTAAAGTAGATACATATATATATATAAACACATAATTGCATATGTTATGCTTACATAATATATAAAATATATGACTATACCTCAATATAAAATAAACAGGCACAGAGATACAAATATGTTTTGTATATGTGCATATCTCTATATCTTACTACATTACATTCCTGGGCTCTTTGATTAATTCCATTTTGAATTTAATCCTCTTTTTTTTTCCTAATGCAAAATACAGTGCAAGAAACACTCTTTTGGAGGAATATGGAAAACAGGAGATAGAGCTGCTCCCTTCCCAAAAGCAACTGCAGGTCTTTAGGATGTCAGTCAATGAGGATCCCATTCCTTTCACAGAGTTCTTTTTTATAAAGGTGTCTCTTCTGCTTATGCTCCCTACAGAAAGAATGGTCAACCCTCCTTTAACTTGAGCCCTGTGTCAGATAAGGAGTCTAAATGCAAGGGATGAACAACCACACCTCTTTGAGCATCATGACAGACATTTGATAAAGCATCAATAGCATCAGGAAAACAAGTTTAAAATGCAGTTCTATCAAATGAAATACTACATCTCTACTAATCTAAGACAATCAAGTTGAGGGAATACTGTTCCACAAACATGAGCAGAATATACAAAGTGACCATGCAGACTTGAAAAAAAAAAAAAAAAATCAAGCTGAAGTGCTGTTGTTGCTTACACTCTAGCAGACAGAACCTCAGTGAAAAACTGCAGGAATATTTTTATTACCTTACACCTAAATGTGATGGACTACACTCTACATTGGTACAGCACTGATTCTATAATATGCTATTACTTGTCTAATGCAGATGTAAGCAAGGGCCCCGAGATAAACGACAGAGGAAATTGGTGCAGTGTACTTTTTTCAGCAATTAGAGTGGAATCAGAGCAGTAAAATGCCATGTACTCAAAAAAGTGCCTGCCCTCCTCTACTGTTTCATCTTGTTCTAGTCCCAGAAACTCGATTGCTTACTCTGATCAAAGGACTTGTGCAATCCAGTAACAAACATGATCAGGAAATCAATCCCATCTAAAACTAGGCCCTTGTATTATTGTTGTTTTAGTTTTCGGCCAGTCAAACAGCCAGTTCAGCTTACAGAACAAACAGCAAAAATATTAGCACAAAATGAGGCCGGAGAGAATATAAGCAAAGGGTTTCTTAATCAAAATTACCTATTAAAAAAAAGAACACTATTACTGACTTTTCATCAAATCAAACACTCATTTTCCTGCCAGGCACATAAGTGTGCATGGGCATAAGAGCTATGGCATGTACGTCAGGTTGAGGTATCCTATGGAGGCACAAAAACACGACTGGCTTTGACAGAGGTTGCTTTTTAGAGGTTCTGTGTTCATATGTACAGGTATCTAAATGTGATGCATGCTGACAAACATCTGATAAAACACCTGTTTTGCTGCCTGTTATGCCTGAATTGTTACTCCTACTCCAATTAAAATACACTGAAAAACCGTTTTATGACTTGCTTCTCTAGGAAAGCTGAATCAAGTAATGCACAACATATACAAATAAGTGGTATAAACCTTAAGTCCTAGATTACACTTCAAATGACAAGTTCAAATGAACCATATCCATGATTGCTAATCTACCATAAAAAACGTCAGGATGAAGCTCCTGCTAAGTGCTCACAGAGTTCAGGTCGTGCAATAAACTGAACTCATATACTTGATTTCCTCTATTCTTTCCTGCTTCTTAAACACAGAAACTACACACTACATCCTACTTCTTGTTATGATGATTAATTCCTCCTATTTTTTCTCATCTATTCTATGTTTGTTTCCACAACCACAGTCATAATAGCTAAAATGAACAAAATTCATTATTTGGCATCAAACCAAATGGCTGTACATACTATATTAATTTACCTTTCAGCATCAGTCTTCGAACCAATAAGGAACCTGAAATGTAAAATACATTTTCAGTCACAAAATGAACTAAAAGAACATATTTTTATAGTCACAAGACTTCAAAAAAAAGTCAGTGCTGTCTTTTTTTCAGACCTGCTCAAAATACAAGTGATAATGTATCCATTCAATGGACTGGGTATTATTCACTACTTCAAATACATACTTGACTTCCTAACCACACATATGATATATAAACATGGTCTAATATGCATTCATTTAAGAGTAAATTAGCTACAAAGCAAAACACAGAATATGGAAATCTTGGATTTTACGTTTTCAAAAAAATGGAAGTAACCGCTACAGAATTATTACTATAAAAAGTACAAAATTATGTATAAATCAACAACATATCAATATGTTCACATTCAAATATAAGTGTCTTGAGGGTATGTCAAAAACAGCCTTACCCATAATATTTTAACAAACATTTAGTTTCCATTGTTTGATTTAACTTGTGCAAATTCCAATTCCCCATGATTTTCCAGACCTTCTAAACAAGTATTTGTCTTTCGCATAACATGGCTTGCAAACTTAACACAGCAGGGGTTTTTTTAACACTACAGAACTTTATTTTAATCCAGTCCCAAAAAGAAAAAAAAAAGAAACAGTTTTTTATTTTACTGAACAAAAAAAACATTTACTTCACCTTTTATTTTGTATGACAGTTTCCTAACGAGGAGTTACCCAAGTTTTGATAAACTTTATTTGGCAATGTCTTAGCAATGAGTTTCAAAACTCCTTAGGCATCTAATATCTTTAAATCCATTCAATTCCCAGTGTTTTTACACAACTCTAAGCTAGCGCTGCTGTTCTACAAAGATGAGTACTAAGTATGCGTGCTGGTTTTGGCTGGGGTAGAGTTAATTTTTTCCATAGTAGTTGATATAGGGCTGTGTTTTGGATTTGTGCTGAAAATAGTGTTAATAATACATGGGTGTTTTAGCTATTCCTGATCAGTACCTACTAAGTTTTTTTTGTCTCTCACCAGCAAGTGGGCTTGGGGTACACAAGAAGTTGGGAGATGATACTGCAGAGACAGCTGACCACAAGCAACAAAAGAAGGGGATATTCCATACCATATGGTGTCATGCTCAGCCCATAAAGCCAGTGGAAAAAGGAAGAAAAGCAGGGGTCATTTAGAGTGATGGCATTTGTCTTCCCAAGTAACAGCTAGGCATGATGGGGCCCTGCTTTCCGGGAGACAAATGAACACCTACCTACCCATGGGAAGTGGTGAATGAATTCCTTGTTTTGCTTGGCATGTGTGGGTTTTCCTTTACCTATTAAACTGTTTTCATCTCAACCCACAGGTTTCCTCACTTTTACCCTTCCAATTCATTCCACCAGCCCACCAGGGAGGCAAGGGAAGGAGGGGCAGAGTGAGTACCTGCATGGTACTTAGTTGCCCAGCTGGGTTAAACCACCAACAGTATGGAAACAAACAGCAAATAGCTCAAGTTTATGGATAAAATATTTTTAATACTTGTAATGCTGTAAGATTTGGATAAAAAATAAGAGCAGAGTCACACATTAGATTATAAAAATAACTTTCATTAGCAGAACCAGAAAGTCTGCTCAGCCCTACTGATCCTTGCCATACTGAAATTTATAGGCTTTACTCTGCTGCACAGGTTCGTTCATACAAGTCATCTGATACATACAACAAAAAGAGTCATGAACAGAGAATCTTTGTAGGAGAATCACAGCCAAAACCAGCATATTCAAAACAATTCAGAATTACGAAGTTCTTAGAAGCTTATGTTTTCCTAATTTCTTCAGCTTGAATTTCTGTCTCTAAGGGTAAACAGAATATAGTCAAGTCTTACGCTTTCACAGCATCAGACAAATCTCAAGAACAGTCAAAATTCTGAGTAACACTGAGAGAGTGCATCAACAATGTGTCTCCCTAATTTGCACGGATTAGGTTTGTGTCTTTCCCCCACAATATATCTTTAATGTAAAAGAACGAGCAAACTTAGCATAAAATACATTCAAGATAAGAAGATTGCGTCAACATGGGTTTTTTTTCGTTTTTTTTTTTGTTAAAAACTCTTAAATCAGATTTCTAGCTCTGGAGTATTTTTATGACTGAAAACGATGAGCAATGTTCATTTTCCTTCATCTATCAGATCACAGCAAGGTTTAAAAGAGCATGTAACTTACTGTGATGGAGTTGGTAGGTTGTCATTTTCCTCATCACCTTTGAGTGTCTGAATTTTACCATAGTACAAGGGATTGCCAAGAGACTGAAAAATGGTCAGTTTTGTTTTTTGAAGCTGATTGCCAACTTCACATTCAAACACATAATCATCTTTTATTTCCTAAAAAGACAGAAGAAAATAACCCAGTAAGTCTTGAACAAGTGCTAGCGGAAACTGCGAATAGAACAGACCAATTCTATGTAAATATAATAAGAAATGTTCTATAAGTAACTCTTACACTAACACTGTATAGGAAGGGGTGCATTATCTAAAATGAAAGTGATTTGAGAATAAGCTATCTAAAGGGATGAGAAGAAGAAAAGAGTTTATCATCTCTTAAAAAACACAAAGATATTGCAAAACCTAAACAATCACATTAGACATAGAAAGGCAGACCGTGTAAACATATATAGGAACAGTTTTACATAATTTATGACAATGTAAAAAATGTTCAGAATAAAATGGTGGGGGTGAGGATTAAGTTCTGTGGAAAAGTATTACTTTTTTTCCCCAATATGACACTACAAAGACATCATGATACATGCTGTTGATAAATATAGTATCTTGCCTCTGAAACTATAAAAAATTAATCACTTATTTATGGCTGATTATATTAAATTACTATTTCTTATCAAATCGTGTAATTTGTAGCAAAAATCATGGTTCATCTTACAAAAAGCTCTTTCTGTAATGTGTAAGAGGCATTTAATATTAATCTCTTTCAAAATTTAATGTTTTGATTTTAACTGAAGCTCTTTTTCATTAGCCTTTTAGTGTCTGAGTAGAGAAGGCAATTTGTTGAGTAGAGTACTGCTCCTTGTAAATTATTATGCTTTCTTTACTATGAGCTACTTTTACTTGCATTTCTGGAAGACCTGAGGAAATTAATTTTCTACAGTACAGTAAGCATGTGATCAGTCTTGTATCTCTGGTAATCTTTCTGTGTCTATATAACACATGGAAGATCAATTAAATTGGGCAGGGAAAATTATTCCCACATTGATGTTGTTGAAATAAGAGGCATTTCAACTAGAGACAGTGAAGTTTGGCTAAGGTCTAAACTACTCACATGTGCTGGCCAGACAGTTGGTTGTGAGTCATCAGGCTTGATAGACTTTTCCACTTTGGCATATTTTTCCACCTTAAAAGAAACAGAGAGATCAGAAAAGAAAGAATCCCTTATTTTATGCATTCAGAAAAAGTTCTGAAGATTGTCCAATTTAGTTAACATTTATAGTGTTACACCATATTTGTTATGTTAAACAACAAAAGAGTGAAAAACAGCTTAAGACTACAAATTGAAATCATTGTCTGCAATGTGGAATGGTTAAGAAATTTCACAATACCGGTAACTCCTAAAGTCTCTATTTAGGTCAGGTACAACACAGTTGAAGTGAAAAGGTATGAATTTACACCATCATTTCATGTAATGTGCATTCTTACCAACCCTGTGATGTCCAAAGCTACAGTCTTGTCTAGTCTACAGATTTTTGCAGAAGCCTCAGTGGACTAAAGAAGACTTTAGTCTGGGGAAAGGGACCTGGGGGTCCTGGTTGATGGCAAGTTGAATATTAGTCAGCAGTGCCCTGGCAGCCAGGAGGGCCAACTGTGTCCTGGGGGGCATCAGGCAAAGCATCACCAGCCGGTCAAGGGAGGTCATTGTCCTGCTCTGCTCTGCACTGGTGCGGCCTCACTTTGAATATTGTGACAATTTTGGGTGCCACAATATAAGATATTAAGCCATTAGAGAGTGTCCAAATGAGGGCAACAAAGATGGTGAAGGGCCTAGAGAAGAAGCTATTTCAGGAGTGGCTGAGGCCACTTGTTCTGTTCAGTCTAGCGGAGACTGAGGTAAAACCCCATAGCAGTTTACAGCTTCCTCATGAGGGGAAGTGGAGAGGCAGACACCAATCTCCTCTGTGGTGACCAGTGACAGGACCTGAGGGAATGGCATGAAGCTCTGTCAGGGGAGGTTTAGATTGGATATTGGGAAAAAGCTCTTCGCCGAGAGGGTAGGGTCAGGTACTGAAACAGGCTCCCCAAGGAAGTGTTCACAGTACCAAGCCTAACAGAGTTCTAGAAGGGTTTGGACAAGACACATGGTGTGATTTTTGGGGTTGTCCTGTAGGACCAGAAGTTGGACTCTATGATCCTGGTAGGTCCCTTCCAAATCAGACTATTCTAAGATTTTACGAGTCTCTTCCGTACGCCAGTAGTATGTATTTTGGCAGTGCCAGAAACTAACAACATGAACGTGTCTGAGAGAACAATGCATACAGAGTGACCAAAAAACTCTCAACTAGAATTTTCTGTATAAAAATCAAAACTTTTCAAAATTATTAACGTCCCATAGTATTGTAACATATCAAAAGAGACCGAGATGAGAAGTGACTAATTTTTAAATAATCTACAAGCCTTATTTTTCTGGTTTTTGTATTATCCAAGAACTTCAAATAGACTTGTGCTCATTGAACCCACAGAAGAAAAACACCGACAGTTTGTACTGTTTACCTCATACAAACTATTCTGTTACAATTGCAGTGTTGTATGGTACAGAAAAGTAATTGTAAATGTTAAAGTCACTCCCATTTTTTAAAGGCCATTCATTAATTGATGCTGGATATACTTTAGTTACTTCTTCATATAATACAATGTTCCATACAATTGCTAATGGTAACAACTGGTCTTACATCTACTTCAGAAGGTGCAGTCAAGTAGCAAGGGTTCTGTTTCCACATGTCTACGCACTGCAAAACGAAAAAGCAGGATTTATTAAATATTTTAATTAAATAATTAGAAGTGTATCAAATTACTTCTCAGAAAACTTACGTTTCCAGCTTTAGAAATTTTGAGGTCATACTGCTGGGCTGCTTTCCTCTCCTTCCTTTTCTGTAAGTAGTCAAGTAGTCTGAGCTGAGGTGGAGTTGAGTAGTGAGCTACTTCCTGCTGTCTGTTCAGAGAGGACCTTGAGTACCTTTTGAAGCACCTGTGGCAAAAGGATACAATCTTGTAAAACCATCAGCATGAAATTCTCCACTGCACGTGTTGAGACTTACATGGAGAGTAACACATTTTTAAACATTAATTTAAAATTGCTTTTCTGGATTACACTGTACAACTCTATTTCATATTTATCAAATATACTAATATTCTGTTCATGTGTTTCAGCACAAAGAATGGGGTCATTTTTAAATGCATAACTGAAGTACCTCATCAAAATCAGTAATTAAGAAATTGCCAAGCTCAAAATATCTGTATATTATAATAGATTTCAGTTGCATCAAAAGATCTTTGTACTGTTTATGTAACTACAAAGTTACACAGTAGCTGCCCTCTATGTTCATGACAAACTCATTGCTACAGTTCTTTACGTATTTTTCTACTGGAATATTTGTTGGCCAGCAATCTTTAATTTCAAGGACAGCTTGATCAATTTCAGTATACTTTTTTAGACATTACCGCTAGTTTTTCACTAGCGTAGTATGTCAGTGAAAATCCAGTTTTAAATATTTCAGTAATTCTGACAGACCATTAGTACATATCTCTTTTACAGGGTTAAGGCAACTCTTGTAGCAGAAAAATATGAACCATTTCAAGTTCTTGTGGGAAAAAAAGTGAACAACCATGCACAAAAGTGGAAAAAAAAAATCAATTTTTCCAAGATTCTGATATGCCTACACTTCTGTTTAGCCTGAACAAACATATAAATAATTCCCTTGATTTCCTTATTCAGGATTAAGCTTATACATCTCTTAACAAATCAGAGACCAAAATGCAACATAGCCATTTATGTTTTGCAATACTGAGCTGTCATCTGACTTATTTTGCACAATTGATGTGTAAGCTAAGGCAAAATCCAAACTGCAATATAACAGACTGTGTTGAGAAAATACATATACACTTTACTTTGCTACACAAAAATAAGCCTAACTACAGTATCTCCTACTAACGGAAATGTACAATATTGAACACTTAAAAATAAGATATAATTTCTTGACTGTTCCTCACACATTCTTAATATTTAAGTAGCTATTACATACAAGAAGCTGTATTTTCACATAAAGCATTGCTTATATTTTTCTTTGAAAACACATTTCACACTGAAGACTACCGTTTCATGGGGCGAGTGTTCATCTTCTGCTTGTTGTACAGGAGTCTGTTTGTAGTACAGGTCACTGCTATTGAAGGATCAAGACACAAAGGCTCTGCAGTAGCCAAAATAAGTTGGCTCTCAAGTAGGAGTTTGTCCTCCTGTAATATACACAGCTATTAATAAGTGTAAAAATATGAAAACTTTTATACTAAGTCAGTTCCTATATACCAATGCATGTGGAAATAAACCTAGAGAAAACTGAAAAAATTGTGTGTGGATAGACAACAAAAGAACCTATTCAATAATAAAGTATCCCCAACCATTATTATCAGTTACAGAGTTTGGGTAGGGTTTCCAATAGGGAAAGAAAAATAAAAAACAAGCTTCTTAAAGGAGAGGTCATGTTCTGTTTTTCTTTGGGCATGTGTCTGTTTTCTTTGTCTGCTTGCTTTAAACACAGCACTAATGGCAATGAAATCCATTTTCTGTCAGTGATCTCTACTGATATACTGGCAATCAGTGCCATAAAGATGATCTCCCTGGGGCTTCAGACTACAATTTGAAATAGATTTGTGCATGACTGTGGCTCTGAAACACAAACAAGCTCCTTGACTACACCATGCTGTTCAGCAATTCATTAACTATAACCTGTAGTTACTCTGGATTCTCTTCAACTCTAACAAGCATCGATTGTAAAATAAAGGTGGAGAAGCAATTGTGTCATTTGATTCCCAGTGCTGTTCTGGGGCTCCACATTGAAGATGGATGAAGTAGGGTAAACTAGTTAGAGTCACTCCAAGGCTGTCACTTTGCACTACCAAAAATTAAGGTCTGATTCTATAAAACCTTTAGCAAATCCCACTGTATTCTGTGGTATCTTGTGGAGAGATGCTATTAAATTAATTCAGCAGGTCTCTGAAGCATGTACCATGCTCCATACACACTGATCATTTGAATTAACAGAAAAGTTATATATTTAATAAACAAATATTTTAAATAACTTTATTTTATTGTGTATTTATGACATCACTGTAAAGTTTTAAAATAAACTCTAACCCACCTGTGTCCATTTGTGGTTGTCACTTGTTATAGAATGTACATCACAAATTAAAGTCTGAGGAAGACGACATAATAGTAATTAGTTTTCAATTGAATAATTAGTTTTCTTAAAATATGTTCAGTAATAGTACATATCCAGTCCAGGAACCACGGAACAGTGATAAATTACTTAAGCCACTTCTCACCTGCATTGTAGGACGCAAAAGAATGTGCTTGCTTTGGTACGTTGGAGATTTCATGTTACCAGACTGCCTATAGTCACGTATTTCTGCTATGACACATCCACAATGAAAAATATTAACCTAGTTGAAAGAAAAAACAAGTTTGGTAAATATTTGTTTATTTAAACCTGCCTTGCCTCTAAACAGAAGCTTTTTATATAACAAAATTCAGTGAAACTATGAATAAAAATAATCACTAATTTTTTCAGACCAGTGACTAGACATATCTAAAATACAAGCTTCAAATGTAGTGGTTTTGTATGCCTGCAATGTAGTTTCAAGAAATTCCCATGCTAAACACTGTCATTATAACAAAGGACATTTTGCTAGGCCACAGAGTTGAAGCTGTTTTGCAGCTATAACCATAGCAATCTCACTTCTACCCTTTCCCCTCAGTATTTTTTCCTATATATCAATATTTGAGGCATTAAATATTACAATTTGAAATGCAAAACTATTTTGTGTCTTGTGATTAAAATCACCTATGCAAAACCTTCAAACAAATAAAAGCGTCTCTGGGTACACAACGTAAGTTCTTTCAAACTTTCAAAGCTTTCAAACCTGAGATTTTTCCAAAAGATCAACCAAAATAGGTGGTAGTTCCTCTGCATCCAAATATTCAAGCAGCTCTCCTTCCTCATAAGGCAGACGAATGGTCTCAGAATCTGGATTTAAACAGAGTATATCACTTTTCTTTTGCCTTTCAAATTGAAACTTTAACAACAAGAAATCTAAAACAAACTTGCGACAGGAAAAAGCAGTTTGCAGAAACCTATCCAAACAGACCTTTTTTCACATAGTATTAATTTTTACATATCTTTCTGCTCTCAGACCTTTATTTGGCTCTCACTGTGCTAATAGGCAGAATTTTTGTTCCCAGGTGACATACTATATGCTCTTATTGCACATCACACTACCCAACAGCAAGAAGATGCAACCAAACTGGAACACAAATGCCTTTAGACAGATCTAGATATAGGAAGCAGTGAAAGAAACAATCTGACAGAAGGAACCTGAAGTGAGAGAAACTCAGATATCCAACTCCAGAAATTAAGGGGAAATATGAGTCTTTTTAATAGCCTTTCATTCTCTTATTTACAGATTTACACTTTACCTCACAGCTTTATGTAAACTTTTAGTTCAAGAACAGTTGGTTGTTCTCCCTCCACCCCTCGCCCTCAGAATTATCTTAGAAGCGAAACAGTTAAATGTAAGCAACAACATATTCTAACTATTTATATAGCATTCTGAGTATTTTCCAAAATTAAAGACCAAAAATATTACCTGAGCCATTTTTTCCCCTGAGCATAAGTGAATAACCCTCATTTCCCGGATAGAGGTTCACTACCAGACATGACAACGTCTCCTGCATAACCAGCTTCTCAAGTAAATTCACATTTCGCCTCAGCTTCTGCTTTAAAAGTAAATATTGCTCATGAGCATAATACAATTAAATAATTAGCAGAAATAAAAACAATTGCTAGAATGTAACTATTATTTAGATTAATGGCAAAGTATACATCTAAACAAGCCTAGTTAAATTTAATTGTACTGTATTCGATAGAGCAAATGTATTATCACACATACTTACATACACAGATTTTTAAAAAAAAACCCCACTCAAATTACAAACCCTAGAACTGGAAGTTCACAGACAACAGAGTTAATAAGAATGACCCTATGCTACGATGTCGTAAGTATACAATGGCACTATTATTTGTATAATTTCTATAAACATCATTTATCCACTACACATTGTTTGATAAAAGCAACAAAATGTTTAGTACTTTCAAATATTCCTAGGAGAAGCAGATATTTCTCTCCAGGATTAAAATATTGAATTACAGCATTTGGAAGCTTTCTTAATTACATTTTCTTGTCTGTATTTGCTGAAATCTGATCCAGCAGCTGCAGACACTATTCTCTTACTTAACTGTAAGAATGATCTTTTCCACATATAAGAGATTCTTAAAATTGGTATGTTTCAGAGACCCCATATATACATCCTATAAATTGAAACATTTGATGCCCCTTTAGAAATTAAGACCTAAACCTCGGGTAATTTTACACCTTCTAGTTGGAGGCCAGATTTCATCTCTGAATGCCTGGATGGAGCCATTAATTGGGAGTTAACCCAAGTGCTCTACCAACCCTGCCAAACTACTCATTTCACATACACCCAACTAAGCAGCAGTGGGCTGTCTCTTTTTGAACTAATTCATCTTTTCATAAATATTGAAAAGAGAGGATGCAGAATCATTTTGGGTGACTAATGTCAGTATAGTTAATTGGGAATAGGATGACATGTGTTATCAGTTCTTGACGGATAGTTAGCACAGGCCAAAAGTCCCATCCGGTGCCTGCTTGGAAGATTGATCAATGGTATCTCCATATCACTGTATTCTTCCAGCCGCAGGTGTTTACCTGTGTTCAGGGAACCTTTGTGACCTTGTGTTATCTGGGAAACGCCAGCTGGGTTCTCTTTTTTTTTCTGCTCAGGAAAAGGCAGCAGATCCTTCCTCTGTAATTCTTATTTTATCTTCACTTCTGTCTTTTACTATTTCATATTTACTATTTCATAGATCCTCAGAGAAGACTGCAACGTACAACTAAGTTTACAATGGTGTAGCCTTCCCCTGTCAGGGCTTGCCAAGGGGTGAGTGTGCCCCAGCACTCCCTGGGGGATGGCTGAGGGAAACGGAGGACAAAGAAGGTGCTGGCGGTTCTCCATGGTTACATATAAGTTTATTCACTCCAGAGGCAACAGGCCACCTGGAGGGTCCAAGCTTATGTGGGATAACCAAGGAAGAGCCCTTCCCATTTCTGGCCCCTGGTTCTTATAGGGGCTCCAGCCAATGGGAAGGGAGAACAAGGGAAGGGACAAACCATCTGGGGTGAGGGGTAGGGGACATCATAACAGGATATACCATGTAACAGAACAATAATATACAGTGAGAAATACATGCTAATCACACATTGCAACCCAATGGAATGTAACTGGCTGTGTCAATCTTAAGACTGCTGTTCCAAATAGAGACGAGTAATAAAGCAGCTCAAAGACACGGGCCATGAAGCTTCTGCAGTGGAGGCAGGAATACATTTCACTTTCCTTTGTGTTTGGAGATTGAGCTTTGGGAACACTGTGGTCTGAACAAAGTCTGCTTGTTTCACCCTAGTGAGGTTAGCTTTGTTTGAGAGTGCTTTCTTACAGTCAATTGTTTCCTCACCTTACACATGCAAGCGAATTAAGTTTTCTTCAAAAACAGAATCATGCACACAATACAATGTTTCATACCATTTCCCAAATACATCCAACACTAAAAGAACCAAAATAACCAAAGTAACATTGTCATCTAGCACTATTCTGTTTATTTGCGTATCATAATTACTCATTTCCCACAGCTACCAGAGTACCTCTTACACTGTGCTTCTATGTACTTTATTATTTTTGCACTAGTCCAACATGGAACTGAAGTGACTTCCATTAACACTGTTCTGAAACTCTGTTTACTCCGAGACATTTTCATGCTTGCACACTGACATTATCATGTGCAGGTGTCAGAAGGCACTAATTGAGACTAAGAAACTGATCAATGATTTTTAATTTTGTATTTATTTTTGTAGCAGAGCTCCTCAGATTTAATCCTTCAAGCCCACAGAACCAAGTCAGTTTCCACATTTTTGTTTAACACCAAGTCCAAAATTATTTTTTTTATTTCAACTTTTAGGTACAGAAATGCTACACGCTAGAGTCCAAATGAAGCAAATGTCTTCACTAGACAATCACTTCAACATAGCTAGTTCTCTCTAGTGTGCATATGCAGAAATAGAAGAGAAAATTCATGAAAAGCAATCAGGCTGGGCAGACCGGACTAATAGAGGAAGAATAATTAATTAGGGAGAAAATTAAGACTGAAAAACAATATTCAGTGTTAATTTAAACATTGTTTCCGAGTGGACTACATAATTACAACTTGTACCATCAAAATGGTATGATACTGGAATACAAACTTCAACAGTTCTGTACACTAAAACCTTTACCCTACATTCAAGTCACTGACCGAATTCTAGTCAAAATTCAGTTCAGTTTTATTTTGCAAAGAGACAAATAAACAGTGGATGTGGATGAAGTTTTGCAGTAGCATTATCTTGTACCCTTTTTACCTCAATCTTTGGGCTTCTCATTTTCAATTATTACAATCTTACATAAGACCAAGATATTTATTAACTGTCTACACCTTAGTCCAGTGAATAAGATCTCTAAATACAAAATTTTCTATCGTAAACTTCCAATTCCTCAATAAAGAACTTGTGCTTTTTACACCTTATATTTAGAATTGCTAAGCCTGTTTGAGCTTGTTCGCTAATGTTATAAAAAAAATTTCACAAAAATTCCTCCTTTACCAGCTGGTCGGGAAATAAATCCGAACTTACAAAGCACAGAGTTAAAAAAATTATTCATATCTTTTCTCATGGCAGTCATTCTAAGCAACTGATTCTGAAACAGTGATACTGACAACAGAGCACATGGCACTGGCCCTGAACTTGACCACAACTGACTTCAGGGGCACAGGACTAAAACAGAATGAACAGGTCACTCCAGCCAGTATATACCTTACTATTCATATTATATCTCTCAGTTATTTTAATAGTACTGTTCTCTAATAAACTTGTCAGATACATCTCTGCATTCTAGACCATTCTTCTGAAATTCTCTCTTTCTATATAAAGAAAAGCCTCTCAAGAATACAGTACATACAATCCTCTGTAAGCATTCTACTTTTATTACTTCTAAAAACAGACACAGGGTTACCAGGTAGTAATTGGCCATCCCATCACTTTGTTTTTATTTCAAACTGAACTAAGATGTTGTTATTAAATTGCACAGTTTAGTCCACAAAAGTCATAGTAATCATTTCTCCTGCAGTCTTAGCGTTGGGTAACTACTACAGTAAGAAAAGTTTATTCTTTTAATAAAGAAATTAAGTGAAATAAAGTAGAAAAAAAGTATTTTCTCAACCGGCCTGTTTAAACAGCAATGAAAAACAAGGCAATTTCCACTTACCTTTATCTCAGGCTCTTTTTCACATTCTTCTGCATATAAATCATAGAGTTTTTGAAACACAGATTTTCTGAAATTAAAAAAGCCAAAATTAAATCAAAGAAAAGCTATTTAAAATGCTATTTAAAAACTGAATACTGAAACTCTTAGTACCTTCCACTGGATAAATATTTTCTTTTGGGAGGTCTCTGACGGGCACTTTCAATGATATACTACAAAAGTAAATGAAAAAAATAACATACATTATAAAGAAATTTATTTTTATCAGTGAGAAATCTTTAGATCAATACCAGACAGCATTCCATGCATACAGAAAGTAAGTAACAGTTACAGTACATGACTGTTCCAAAGGTGTACTGAACACGCTCTGGTCTGTGCTACATTCATCAACAAGAACACAGCCCAGTTTAGCCGTTCGACTTAGCGTTTCATGACTATGGCATTAGTTGCACACGTCTTGATTCTGCATTAGTGTTTTGTAATCACAGCTGTAATTAACACTACTGTTGCTAGCTAATGTTACTGAATATGTAGTTAACACACTAATGTTAATGTGGTTAACATGTTAAGACAACCAAATTTATGCATACTGGCTCGATAACATTTACAACGAAGTACTCAAAACTAATTGCAAAAGTAATTTCAGAAAGTTTAGCTTTCCCCTGGTCTTTGGGATCTTCTTATTAGAGCTGTGCATTATAAATACAATTCATGTACATTATTCAAATTAAAAAAGAATAAGAGATATCCTACATTAAATATGATTTATAGTCTAACCAGGCTTACCCCAATCTCTATTGTTTGTCTGAAATATTTGGGTTAACAGCTTAGTTCAGAATTTCAGTGAAGAGAGGTTCTCTCACAGAGAGAGAGGTATTTCACATAATAGGGTTCAAGGTAACCATTGTATCAGATGTCAGCACAAAAAAACCCACAAATGTGAAGGCACTTGCCTCCTTGCTTTAACTGGACTATCCTTAAAAACAAACAGGATTTCACCATATATTT
The DNA here is from genome assembly GCA_013390005.1 of Calyptomena viridis. Classification (NCBI taxonomy): domain Eukaryota; kingdom Metazoa; phylum Chordata; class Aves; order Passeriformes; family Eurylaimidae; genus Calyptomena; species Calyptomena viridis. Next base: position 49,633 of record WEIV01010134.1, on the reverse strand, counting down.
CTGCCAGCTGTCTCTGTAGAGCTCTATTTCACAGCACACAAATTTGCTGGTTTAAAAGAGGAAAACTGAAGTCCTGCACAGTCTATTACCATGGCACTTGATGTTTGCAGTGCAGTGGGTAAGAGACAAATATGTGAGAGCAATTTTAGTGAGAATTTCACAAACTTAGTGTTACATGTCTGGTTGATTATTTATACGCACACACCTATTTACATAACATGCTTTTCCACTGGTTTTCAGGAGAAATAATAAATAACTATTGTATTTTTATAACTGTGAGACCAATATATATACTACGTGCAAACAAGTAATTGAGCTGCTTCTTACCTCGGCACGATCCAATGCCAGTTCTAAAGCTTGTTGCTGCAAGAATCATCAATGTTCTTTTAGAAATCACGTGACTTGTTTAAACATCCTCATACATAAAAAATACCAGAAATGCTCTACTACTAGTGATATGAATTTATAATTAGAAGATGGGCTCAAACGTTCTTTGGCACATACTAAACTTAGTAGCTAAAACCTCATGTAACTATATTGCAACTTAAGAAGCCTTAGAACAATAAAAGGCAATTAAAATTAAAAGTAGGAAGAGAAATTATACCTAATAAAAGCAGTAGCAAATATTAACCAAAACAATTAGTGATGACAAGTAGAAGACCTGTTCTCCTTTGTTAAGCTGGTCACTAATTCAACAGAAAGGCTAAGCCAAAGTATCCTTGAACAGTTGTCCAGGAAGAAAACATTTAACTTCTAGATACTGGTGCCCAAGTATTAATACAGTTATTTTTCACTAAATGGAATGGAAGATCTTGTGCTCAGAACATTACTCTGCACACAATATAATTTGTGAGGAGTTTCTTATGTCATACTGTTAGATGGCTAAGAAACAAAGCTGGCTTCCACTCCAGATTTCCTGAGGCAGGCCAGGAAGTCTGCCCAACCCTATCAAAAAACCAGCAAAATCTGGAAAAGCTGCTCTATATCCCACTGCACAGTATACTCAATACCATTTACTTTCACGAATTTAGCTCCTTTGGAATGCCTCTCACTTCAGTATACCTGCTGCTGATATACCTGTATTTCAAGAAGAGCAAAAAGAATAATGAGTTCTTGGACTAAAATTTGACAAGTATTTCAAACTGGAATAAACAAGCACCAGTGTCAAAAAAAAAAGGAGAAAGTCTTCCTTGGCTCCTAATGTTCCTTCTCCAGCACTCACTTTAGCTCTGACACCTCCTTTGTGTAGGAATAACATGCAGCTGCTAAATGCAGCAGACAATGAAACCTATTTGGGGCAGGGAGGAGAGAGAGGACAATACTAAAGAACCAAAGTCTTGTAGGAGAATGCTTAGGACTTGATTCAGCTCCAGGATGGTCCAGAGAACCAATGCATTCACTTGAGTGGTGAGTGGATAAAGCCCTTAGGAGTGTATTGCCAAGAAACTCTAATATTCAGTAAAGCCTAGAAATATTTGTAATAGGTACCTCTTCCCACATATATATTTGTGCTATTTCCTCAGTTTAAACCATCCCTATCAGCTGTTCATGAAACCAAATATCTTTAGTTGAACCTCAAGGAACAGAAGGCACATGAGCCATGTCCAGTTCAAGTGTTTATACCAGTTATTTCATAGATAATCGATTCATAGATTCATATTTCATTATAATAGAATTCAGAGAAGAAAAACATATTACACAGCAACAAAGAAATATATAACAGAAACACTCGGGCCTTTTACCATTCATCTACCATGTATCTAACTCAAAATTTCTTGTCTGTTCATCAAAAATTTCACCTATTCAATGTGTTATTGTTTGTTAGAACCCATCACTACAGAATGTGTAAGTTTTCAAGTGTCTAGGTGTTTTTATGAAAATGTCCAATACTCATGCTTCCTATTTAAGTCTAGTGCATAACTTGATGATTTCAGACACTCAGTTCATTGACTGCTTAACATTAGGTAAAAATCCAAGGCAATACTAGCACCTGTAAACAAGATACTATGTGGAAGCAGGATTTATATGCACTCAACTGTCTACCCTCAGTCCTGACTGAAAACCTACCACTAGCCCTTTATATGACAATTCCTATGACGCACTGGCCAGTGACTAAGTATTTAGAAGTATTTACAAGTTATGATGGAACACATCTCTGAAAAAGTCAATGTCAGAATTCAGGAGTGACATGCAAAATACTTTTTTTTTAAGAAAATGTGAAACCTTGATGGCATTCTCTTCATCAGCCAGACAGCTAGCAGGCTAGAGCAAAAGGATCTGAAAACGTGTTATCTGATTCATAACTTACCATTGTAGTTGAAGCCACGTGACCAAATGGCAAAAGAACTAACTAAGCAGTTTGGTGCAGCAGGCAAAGAATCATATTTTATGGTCACAATTGGGGCACTGAAAAAAAAAAAAAAGTCAAGGAGAACAAGTATCACCAAGAAACTAAACCAATATTTTATTTAAATACAACATCTTTGGTGGCTAATTGTACTTAAATCTCATTTGTATAGTATCCTTTCCTCCAACGGTAGCCACAAAAGAGCTCTATTCACTGCTACTGCAGATGTTCTCATTCTAATGACTACTACTAATTTCCACAATCATTTTACATTAACTAAATAAACATATAAGTGAATTTTGCCAAGTACTCTTCTCCACTGCAGCAGTCTGTCTAGACGTCCCAAATATAACATTCTCAGATGTGCAGAAAGCTAAAACATTTAATGACAAGCAGCCGGTGTTTAGCACACCCTATTAGTTCTTTTGCTTTACTTTTGAGAAGGTATCAGTCCCAGCCAACACCTCCACTAGGGGTGTCTTACAGCACAGGTTTGAGATGTTAGTTTAAGACTGACTCACAGCAAGCCGTCTACTATGAACTGAAAAAAATATTTGCAGCTGCTGCTGCCTCCGCGGACCAACCTGCCGGGGGCGGAGATCTCCCGGCGGAGCCACCGCCCGCAGCAGCCGGCNCCCCGCCGCTTCCGAGCCGCTCCCGGAAGGGGCGGGAGCGTCGCCATGGAGACCGGGCGGGCCCGGCCGTGGGCGGGGAGCGACTGGCGGCGTCTTTGTAGGGAGGGCAGGGCGTAGGGGTGGGTGGATGCCTAAGGGGTGGTGGGAGGGATGGGAAACCGGAGGGTTTGGTGGTATAGAAAGAGTCGGCGTAGTTCGTCAAGCTAAAGGTTTAATGCTGTTGTGAAGGTCAAGATAAGTTTCTGCGTGTCTAAAGGGCGCTGTAAGGATATTTGAAGTTTTTTTATGTGTGACTACTGGGCAGCTGCCCGTTGTGGAAACTGCTTTCTCAGAGCAGAGAGTATTCAGAGTATCCCTGAGTTGGAAGGGACTCACTAGTCCGGTTCCTGGCCCTGCACAGGACAACACCCAAAATAACCACCATGTGTCTGAGAACATTGTCCAAACACTCTCTGAACTCTCTCAGGCTTGGTGCTGTGACCACTTCCGTGGAGAGCCGTTTCCAGTGCCCAACCACCCTTTGGGAGAAGAACCTTTCCATAAAATTGATCTAATCCTCTTACGACACGGCTTCATGCCATTCCTACCGGTCCTGTCACTGGTCACCAGGGAGAAGTCCCTTCATTTCCCTGCACGAGGAAGATGTAAAGAGTAATGAGGTCTCCCTGCAGTCTCCTCCAGGACGAACAGACCAAGTGACTCAGCTGCTCCTCACATAGCTTCCCCTCGGGTCCCTTCATAACCTTCGTTGCCCTCCTTTGGATGCTCTCTAAAAGCTTAATGCCTTCTTTATGTTGTGGCACCCAACAGGGTGAGGCTGCAGCCAGAGCAGAGTGGGACAGTCCGCTCCCTCGACCGGCTGGTGATGCTTTGCCTGATGCCCCCCAGGACACGCTTGGCCCTCCTGGCTGCCAGGGCACTGCTGACTAATATTCAACTTGCCATCGACCAGGACCCCCAGGGCCCTTTCTTCGGGAAAGGTTGCTTGGTGGGTGGTGTGACAGCAATTGAAGGGCAGAGAGGGACAAGCTGGGAAAGATATGGTGGACATCTGACTGAAGCAGCTTTGCTTAGGATAAGCTCAGTGATTGTAAAGTTTACTCAATCTTAGTGCTCTGTATTTTCATAATTCCCATTTGAGGCTTACAGGAATTATTCTAAAGAATGATACTGGGAACATTTAAGTATTTTTTCTCTGTAATAAAGTATTATGTTTTAGCATCTGCTTCTGGGCAACTTGGTAGAGCTGCTGGGTGGTTCATCAGATCATTATGTAAACATTATGCCATCAATTTGAAGTGATAAAAGATAATTTTAAAATTTAATTAAAAGCCTGCTGCTTGTAAAGTGAAAAACAAATGACTGCCTTGTTTTGGGAGTTGGTTTGTTTGTTTTTCCAGAATATTCAATTTTCTGTAAAATCAGACAAAATAGATAAAGCAGAACTGCACAGCAGATTTGGTATGTTAACGTACATGTTGAAAATTTGATTTACATACTAAAGAACTAAGGGATTGGAGGAACTTGAGAAGACATTTACTGTGACCTCTCCCCCACGAGAAGTTAAATAATGCCTGTATTGTTTTTGGCAGATAGTTGTCTAACAGTGATCAATCAGAGCTGTCTGCAAGCAAAGTTAAATAATGTTGTTGTTGGATTTGTAACAACGCATATGTTGTTACAGATTAACAAGCATCAGTATAGTTGAAAAAAAGTTTTTGTGATAAAAGATTGAAACAGAATGATGTTGGGAAAACAGTTTATTTATTATTTCTATTTCTAAAAGAATAAGAACTGGGGAAAAAATATTTTAAGTTAATTTTCCCACAGCATGAACCGGAAAGTCAAAGGATGTGGCTAAAATAAACTAGTCACAGGATCACATGAGATGCCTACAGTGCTATGTTAGGGCACTTCTAAGGGCATCCATACTCTTAAGTATTTTGGAGCTCTCCTAGGCACATCTCCACTATGTATTGCAAATACTGTCCCTGGACGCAGCCCTTACCTGCCTTGTAGCATGTTATTCCCATGCCTTTCCAATACTTCTAGCCGAGTCATAATTTATTTGTTCATGGCATTGAGAAAATGTGTTGCCTTGTGATCCAGCAGTCAATCCTATAGGAAAACTACACCAAATACTACCTTTGTTAGCCTTGCAAGTGCTGACATGTCCTAACAAGTGGTGACTTGAAAACTCAAGAAAATTTAGACAATGTGAGTTCCTGGTATCTCTGGACAGAGTGAAATGCTTCCTGTAGGGCTACCTAGGTATTCTGTCTTGGTGCTGACACTGTTTTGCTTTCTGCACTGGATTCTTCATAGCCCTTCTGTGTCTCACAACACAGTCAAAATGTTGGGAGTCATAGTTGCTGATGGTGCCTAGAGTCTCTCAGAGGTTCTCAGTACATAGACTAAAAGCCTCTGGTGAGATCAGCGTTCTTCAGCTGTGGGCATAAACAATCTGGACACCTAATTTCAGCAACTGAAAAGCCACTTTATTGGTTTCTTAGGAGCCCATGTTTTTTCTGAACATCACAAGGATTCCATCCTGATCGAGAAGCAAGTGGCAGTTCTTTCTTGACTCATCCAGGCCCTTAGTAGATGTATGGTACAGCAGTTCTGCAGCTGCATTTGATCCAACTTTGAAGCTAGCTCATCTTTGAGCATACAGTTGGGCCACCTTTTAACCTAAATTTTTCTAAAGTTTGTTCTGTATGCCATCTTCTTCACATTGCCCAGTAACTATAAAAGTTGTCAGACCGTAATTGTCATTATGAAAGCCAAAAAAAATTTTGGTCAATTTTTTTGTGAACTGAAGAACACTGGGAATGTAAGAGTGCTAAATTGTTAGCTGGGCTTTGTTTTGAAAGTATTAATTATAATTTTTTAAATTTCTGCTTAAATCTGTAACTTTCTGTATTTTAATAGGACTAAAGAGTTGAACATGGCAAAATACAGGCATAAATTAAATCTCATTTCATTTCAGCTTTATCTGATGCCTAAAGCAACATAGTGGANATCAGTTTTGGAAGCCCATCCCAGGGACACAGATCAAAAACTGTATCCTCCTGGGGTCTCTGTAAGGGTCCCAGACCCTCCAGGGCAATCTGAGGTGTAGACTCCTCATCCTGGACTCCAACAGTGGAGCAATGGCTTACCACCAGAGTGGCAATCTGCAGAAAGTTCTTGTGTGTCTAAACTCTGTCATGTTTCACTTGGATTAGACAGGTACTTCTGTCTGCTCAGCAACATCATCACCCCCTTTGAGGGACCTACACACTAACATGTTCTTGTTGCCATGGTCTAGCTTGATGACTGTGATGCCAACTCTTAGTTGACTGCACAGTCTATCACTGCTCAGTGCCCATCTGATCAGATCTTCTGTTGGCTTGTGTTGTGCTGCTTTGGGAGCAGCTCTTTGCCAGTGGGCCAAATGTCAGAAACTCCCACAGGTATTCACTGCAGAGAAATGGTGAGTAGCTGCTTGACTTGGCATGTATTAGTCCTATGTATTTTACTGAAAATTAGTCTTTTCGCTGCAGATAATTTGTCACTGGGGCTAACTAGCTCAAGTTACTTATATGACAGTAGAACATCTAAGATCATTGAAGTTGAGTTATAAAACATCCATGTAAATAAAACCAGTTCATTTCTTTATAGTTCCATTAAAAATATGCAGCAAGAATCCCTTGGGAGTTCCTATCCATGTCCTTATCCTCCTGGAAAGATTGTAGGATTTGTGATGATGATTTTGAGATAGGAGAGATTGGTGATGAAGATACAAATACTGTAATACATTTCTGAATTTTGTTATACTTGCTCAGAATAGGAGGCATTAACTTCAGAGACCTTTTTCTGAGTTCTGTGGTTAACTTGGGACTGCCGTATGTGCTTTCCTGGCCATTAGGCACTGATTGTGCTAGTTAAACTTCCTCACCACTGTCTTCCATTCTGAGGAATTCTGAGCATCAGGCCAAGATGATTTGAAATATTGGCTCTTGTGTAGTCTTTTCCCTCTTGAATGGCCACAGTGGGTTTCATGATGAAGCCTGCCTTCTCCAGTTACTCATGCTTTTGGAAATCTCAGACTTTCCTATATCAAGTCATATTTTCTTTATTTCAGTTAGCTTAATTCAATTGCCTTTGCTTCTCTGTGCTCTCTACAATCCATGTGGAAAAGCCTGAAGATTTTGAACTAGCAAAGGTGAAGGTATGAAGCTGATCTGGGAACCCAGTGACTTTTCCAGTGAAAAAATGGAAAATCAGTGCTCAGGGCTGGTAGTTCATCTTGTCACTTGTCCATCCTCTTCATCCTTGAGTGTTAGGCCACTTAAAGAATCACCATCAAAGGTACTGGCAAAAAAGCAGGTTTTAATATGAATTTGTGAAAGTGCAACTATAAGAAAGTTTGATTGCTTACTACATAGATGAAACATACAGAGGAAAATTGGATTAGAATCAACTTAGAATAATTTACACTGAGCCTGGGGATTCAAAGGTGTAAGGGTGCAAAGGATATAAGCACAAAAGCTAAGAGTGCAAAAGGGTTTAGCAGCACTTAATTATTAATTGATTTAACAATTAAAAAGTGATTCAATAGGATTTACTACGATTGTAACAGTGACTTATAGATTTATAATAGCAACATGCATGCCACAATCAATTCACACGGATGCACACAAGTAAAGAGATGTATACAGCTATATCTAAATGTGTACAGGTCTTTAGCAAAAATTTCCCTCAGGTTCAGTGAAATATTCCCCTCAAATCCCTAAACATTCCTCAACAGACAGGGGTTGCACCTAGAGGAGTGTGTGTGGGGGGTGGGGTATCAGTGGTGGTCTTTTTCTGTATTGCAAACTTGAGGGTTCACAAGTTCTGAGAGGCGTCTCACTCAGAGGGAGGTGCTGGTGCAGCCCATTGCAATCCAAGAGAGCTCAAAGGTCCTCATTTAGGACCACTGTTTATAGGGCCTTTAGTCATCCACAAAATTTCCATCCTCAGGCTGGTAAATACTGGAGTTTTCAAAACATTTGGAAATTGTTTCCAAAAATCCGGCAACAGTGATAGTGTTCTACTTGGGCTATGATTTAGATAAGGAATGTTCCAATACTGTCAGTGGATGACTAACTTTGTTCCCCACCTTGGTCAGGCAGTTGAAGTTCTTGTTATTGTCAGTGTCGTACCCACCCTTATCGTGCAAGGGCTCCTGATATGGTCAGGGGCACTTCACTATCCAGCTGGTACCATAAAGGGGTGCTTCATTGCCCGGCTGGTTTGGTCAAGGCTTATCGGGAGCTCCTAAGATTGCAGAGCAGGCCCGAGGGGATGCACCACCACACATCTACACCACCTTACGATTTGTTCCATCTATTTTTTGATTTGTGTATTTTCTCACTTTCTTCTTTGTGCAGCACATGTCATTTTAAAAGCCATCTTTTTAAGATCATCTATTACCATTCCTGCTACACATGCAGAGCATTTGAAGACAGATGCTATCCAAGAAATTATGCTGTGAGTCATCTTGTAGTGTACTGGCTAAATGTCGTTGACAGTTCGTGCTACCAAACAGTGCTTTCTCCTTTAGAACAGGAAATGGCAACAATAATGAAAGCCATTTCTCCCCATTCCTTCTGTGCTTTCATTAAGCTTTCCATTTTTTCATATATGAGTTTTTGTATTCCGTTTCTCAAGAACCTGTTAACTGAAAACAGCCCTAATACAGGACTTCAGACTGGATCATTTCCAATGCATGAATACCGTGGACCCAGGTTTGCCTCTAGGTTTGTCTCTAGATTTTCTTTGCTGTGTTTGCACTATGAGGGGAAGGCCTTCTGCATTTCCTTTCTGCAAGCCTTTCTAGCTTTCCGTCTGCAAGATCCCACCATTTTCTATACTACTGACCTCTTAGTACTAGTGATTTGGTATTGTAGAATTTTGCCACCTTGCTTTTTACCTTTTCCTGATAGCAGCATTCCCCTTTTAGACCTCAATAGGAACCATGATCTTCTTTTGTTTGAGTCAAGAACCTTATCTGGTACAATATATGTGAGGAACAGATTAGGGTCTGTATACCTCATACTTCTAAAAGCCAGTTTGCTTTATTACAGAAAAGGCTCTGCAGTGGAAATCCACCACTAGATGGATCAGCACTTCGCTTTAGCTGACTCTAGAAAGGTAGTTCGAGTTTGTTGATAATTGCATTTGAGGTCTTATATTTAGACTTCTCCTTAAGGTCCAACTGTTCTTCATGCCTTTCACTTGTAGTGTGGTGTGGCTCTTCTGCCTTGTTTCTGTAAAATTGGTTTTGTTCTGTAATACTGACAGAACAATACTAGATAATACTTTTTAGTTCTCTCAACATTGTTTATTCACTGAATTAAGCTTTGAAATCAGTTGAGTGTACTCTCATAGCCCCACAAGAGAAAGAGGGAATAACTGTGCTGCTACAAGACTCTTTTGGGAGATCAGCTATGGCAGAAATGTTTGCAATGCCTCTTTTGTTCTTTTCTGAGATTGAGGGAAAATGAATCCATTCCCTTTGAAAGGTACTTTCCTGCACATGTGACCTCAGGTACGTTCTTGGGACGAGAGCCAAAGTGCTCTTAGTTGCTTACCTTCTCTTTCTTACCTATCTGTTGTCCTGACTGGACAAAATTCTGAGCAATCTGGTCTGCCTGCATAGCTGATCTTTCTATGAACAGGCATATGGACTCTTCAGGTCCTGAATTAACTGACAAAGAACAGTGAGCTCAGTTGTCTACAACAAGACCAGTCAAAGATTGACTCTAAATCTCTGATACCTGTTATTAGGTCAATTTCTTTTTCCAAAATTTCTTAGACAATAACCAACTTTTACAATATATGTTTCACTTTGCTGATTGTGTTGAACAGGAAAAATATAAGATAGTGCAAGAATTTTCAGATCCGAGTGTTGTGATGAGACTGTGGGTTTTTTAGCTTTAAAACTTCTGTGTAAATGCTCTCATTGGCAATCTATATAAATTGGGTTATTCTTTAGCAGTAACAAACTTTCATGTGTAATATCAACGTCTGTAAACAGATTTACATGATTAAGAACATTTGATGCATTCGTGGGAACAGAATACCAGAGTTTTGTAGCCATAGTGATGCACTCGTTGCAATAGAAAATTGAAAGGCCTTTTTTCCTGTGCTGTTTCAAAATTAAATGGCAAGCAGGCCTATGACTCTGAGTCAGATTTATATGTTCAGACTGAGACAGTGATTCAACTATGGACCCTCTCATTTGAGTACAAACGAAAAAAGACATGACAACATGCTCTGAGTAGAAAGCACTTTGTTCAAGTCAGAGAGGCTGTGGGCATGTGGATGAAACTAAGGGCAAAGAGCCATGAACTCCTGCATTCTAACTCAGTTATGTCATTGACTTTCTGTGTAGGCAGTTATAAATCCCTGTGATTAACATTTCCTACCCTGGGTGTGTACATCTGTATTTAGGAATTAAATGATTCGCAGACATGTGGAAGAGCTGCAACTTCTGTCCCTTTTTAAGCTCAGATACACTTTATCAAATACAACCATCCATTCTTTTGTAGGTAGATATTTCTAATTTAACTGCTTTAATAGAATTTTCCAGTTGGCAAATAGAGATTAACAAAATTCTTATTCAGTATATCTTCATTTTGTCGTCTGAACATTTGTTTTTCCTTCCTAAACACAGACACAGAAAATTATGGAGAAAACTGCTAATTTATTTTCAGGCAGTAGAGGTCAAGAAAATGTGAAATATTGTGGAGTAAATGTTTTGAAGTGATTTTGGGTAGGTTTCAGTATGTAATTAAGACACAAAGTAACTGTGAGGTGGGAGAATAAGTCTTCGTTATACTCAGTAAAGCCTAGAAATCAGTTCAGCTCTCTCTAAAGTAGGTATTTTGGGTAGGCTTCCATTGCTTGAGGATATAGTTCCTTTTGTAGTGCTTCTGGGGTATCTTACAGGACTGGTAAATGTAATATAGAACTTGAGGGCATTCCATGTTCTTCACCTGAATATGTCTTAGTCATCCTGCTGCTGGTCTACTGAGTCGCTCTCTTTGGACTTCTTGGCTGCGTTGAAGAGTTCCTCTGACTATGGGAGCATTAACACACATAGACACCTAATATTATCTGTCCTATCTCAGACTGAGTCTTTATCCCTCAGTTTTGAGATGCTTAGCAGAGACATCTTAGAAACAGCCTTTATTTTCAGAATTTTCTGACTAATGCTAAGTGATTTAGGCATCTCTATAGAATTTCTGGATTGATTACTAAAGAAATTGATTTATGATTGCAAATTATCTATGATTTCTATCAGACAAATATAACACTTGAAGCTACTCAATTCCAATCATGTATTATTTTCAATTTTCTCTTCTGATGGAAGTTACATTGAAGGTACCTAAAGCTGGACTACCTTATATACCTTAGAGGACATTGTGAAACCTTAGGAGGATGATCAAGGAATTCACACCACAAATGTATGGGACACCTGGAGACAACCTCTATTCCACAACTTCCTCAACACCTCCACCTTGTTCTACCCTGAATTTATTTGCATCTCTAACATTTTACTTCCCAGTCCTACATAAAAGACTATGTCACTCCTGCTGGCAGCTAATACACATGAAGGAGAACCAGGATGGGCAACATGACCTGGAATGTTTATTTACCATCTCTTCTTCATTGCTTCCCAGTTTTTTTAACTTGACAGCTCCTGTTGGACACAGCACAAACTGTTAAATAGAAGGTGAAATGAGTAAAGACTTGCTTGGATTTCTGTACACAGAAATGTGGATATCAGAGAATTAATTCAGGAGCTGACAATCCTTTTCAGGATAGCAAATAAAGCAAGAAGATTTAATAGCAGATGGTAAATCTGAAATGTCATGGGCCACAGAGAGCAAGCCACAATCTGAGGTTACTAGGAGAGACTTCTGGATGCAGTTTTTCTGTTTTCTTGAGAAAGGGAGTGAGAAGGAAGTAAAAACTGGCAAGATGGACAGTGGTTAGAGCACTAACCTAACTCCCCAGTGGTCGGTAGGCAGGCAGGCAAAGTTAGCTTGAGCCAGACAAGGTTACATTGTTCAGGTTGTACTTTATATAGGAAGGCCTCTGCCTGATCTTTTGCTTGCCCTGTGCTTACATAGAAACAAACCATTATGAGAATGCCAAAGCATGCTTGTAGGAATTAATGTCTCATGATGTTAGGTCATTCTGTTGTTTGTGTTTGGAATTGAGGTAGCTGTCATACTCTTTCCAAGAGCTGGGTTGGAGGAGTTTGGCACTGAGGGCATTTCTGTGAGAACTTAGGGCAATACAGGTGCTGCTGAAAATTTAAGTATGAGTCTACGATGCCAAACTTACGTAGCTTGCTAGCATGTAAAAGAGAGGCTTACAATTAAACCATTACACTTAGAATATTTCAAGAAAAAGTATGGGCAATGCAGCAGGCTACTTTTTGCCTGAGCATGCCTGGTAAGAGAGGCAGTGACTGGACATGGCCTGATTCCTGCGGTTGGACAAGGAGAACCTGACCTTTAGGTCATTGGATGATTATATATATATAGTGTGTTATATAGTTGTTACTGT
>WEIV01010134.1:942-36882 GCA_013390005.1 Calyptomena viridis | reverse complement strand
TGCATTGATGGAATGCTTGCTTTTGAGATAGTTTAGTTAGGGCTACGTTATAGGATGTGAGTGCACGCAAGTAGTTTAATAAACACACGAGAAACTTCATGAAACCTTGCCTTTTTGTCATTCCTTGGCCACTCAGACCCCTGAATAACAACAGTCCAATACCAGTTGATCCAACATGATCAATCATAGCAGGCAACTTGATTTTACTAAACAGTGAGGTTGTCATGGCAAACCACAGTGTAACAATAAAACAAGGCCCTCTAATTAAGATAATGATGTCTGAATGCAAGAATCTCAGCATAACAGAGTTTAGGACAGCCTCTGGAATCCCTAGAAATTTATGTCAAATTATTCTTCATTTGGCAGAATATAATATATATGCTTCTGTTATGAAAAAAATTAATGTGAGTGTTATTTAATCTGTTATGAGGATAGAAATACAATATTTTCTTCTCCTTAAAAGATTGAGCTTTTATTGAGCTGCTTCTGCCATGAATAAACAAAGAAATGTACTATTTCTACATAATTTTTGGATGGGCTATTTTGACTGAGTATTCCAGACTTCATAAGTAACAGACTTGTTGGCCTTGTCTTGCAGTACTCAGAATCTGGAAAACATGTCTTCATATTTGCATTTTGAACTTGTATAGACGATGTAAAAGTGCAGCACATTTGTCACTCTTTGAAAGAGTTATCTTTGTTTATTTTTTTAAATTATTATTATTATTTTTTATTCCAATAATGATGCCCTTGTTATGTTCTGTTTGGTCTGATTCCCATTTGCTTAGTTCATGGCAAATCAGAACAACATTATTTACATAAATGTAGGTGTATAATGGGACTAGGAGAATCAACCATATGAGTGCTTTCTTAAGGACTTCTGTGCTGGAGACTGTAGGATATGTAGGAAGGAGTATAGCAAAGTAATTGCAGCTATCCTGTTCAAACTGTCCATACATCATTTACCCTGTGTCAGGAATTCAAAAGAGGCATTCCTCATTCCCATCACTTTGAGTCTTTCTTTGGCCTTCTAGATGAAGACAGCTAAATTTAATGTCTCTTGCATATTTTCTTCAGTCTTCCTGTGGAAGGCTCTCTTCGTGTGGAAGCCTCCCATATTTAATTGAAAATTCGTTGCAGAAATCTTTTCAAACGTCTGGATTTAATTTTCACTGTGCAACAAAAATAACAGGAAACCTAAGATCCTCAGTCTTTGAAGTGTGGAGTGTATAATGGAAGTGTTATGTTTTTACTGCATGTAATAGAGATTCATAAGATTTTGCAGCAATCGGGTATTTTTAGATTATAGAAAAATTGGAATGTACTTATCGCTAACACGACTTGTTTTTCTAAATCCAGTAATAGATATCTCTTAGTCTAAAGGTAAGTTAACAAAAAAAAAGATAAGTCAACCAAACTGTGGAGATAGCTAAGAGACTAATAATGGGGTTTACTTAAGACAGAGCTCCCAACAGGAATGAGCAGTCATCTGCTGAGTGTCAAAACACCTCATCAATTAGACATAAGGCAAACGCAGTACTGCTGTTAGCCTATAATTAATTTTCATTTGTTTAATAAAACAGCTAGTCTTGACTGATTGTATGGCTTTGCTGGAAGTTCTACATTTTCCAGCTTTAAATGAAATTGTTTATGAAACCAAGTTAGCATGTTATCCTGCTTACAATACTGTTTTCACTGAACCCACTAGAGGTCAGGACTGTACTGCAAAGGTAGATGGTTAAAAATCAGCTGTGGACTAGTGAAGCTGCAAACCCACAGTTTGAAGGGACCATGGGAGAGCCAGAAGACTGAGTATTAAACTGAAAGTAGGAGGTTTGAAAGGTGTAATTGTGCTCGTTTTTAACATTTTTCATAGGATGAAATCACCCTCCTCCCCCAAATTTTTGAAAAAAATCAATAATTTAAAGTTTAACATATGAAGTTGTGTTTTTATCCAGAACAACTAAGATTGTTTCCATGATAACTGGCTTAATTATTCCAGAAATCTCCCACTTACAAAACTTGATTGAGTTTGAACAAGAAGTCATTGCTATGTTTCTGAGCAGCTCTGATACCAATATTTGCAGGAGAGTGCAATGTGACAGGTTTGTATGTTTGTCAATACTTTCTAGCAAAGGAAATACTTTTGGCTATGTGCTAAGATTTGTTTTCAACTTGTCTTAGTGAACCAAAGTTGGGAAAAGCAATGTGGATTCTTCTAAATTTTTCGCAATATTGTAAGATGGTGCAGAACAAACTTACCCATCTCTGTCAGCATGAAGGGTGATATGTATAGTGATTATTTGCTACCATAGACTTTACTCAGCTTTTGCTGTAGTACACTGGCAGTTCAGAATAATCTCATTTGGTTTTCTTTGCCAGGCCTGGCTGAGCTACCCTCTGTCTCAGTATGACCAAACTGCCATTTTGAAGCTTCGGTTGTTTTAAGTCTTTTGACTGTCACATTTTACTTTTACCATAATACTGTTTTTCAGGATGCTTAATTGAGAAAGAGTTACTTATTCAGCGCATCTTTGTCCTACTACTTACGCCAAAATAAATATTAAGCGTTGCTGCTACATTCTAGTCTTGTGTAGATGGTGTAGCTGGTAGCCTCAGCAATCTCATGCATCTTTCTGCATGTCAGAACCTTCCTGAAACTAATTTTGTTACGCAGTATTTGGCAAGAGAAGGGGTAATGGAGCTCTAAAGAGTGAAGAATGACAATCTTTTTCTCTGTTGGGATGCTCTGGTGGATTATGATGGTCTCAGGCTGGATATCCAGTTCTCCATGGAGAAATTCAAAGGCAACCCTCTCTATGGGGAAATTCTTAACTCATTGTTTGTCAATCCACTTGAGTCTTAATGTATCAGGCTATAGACCTTTCCTTTCTTAAGAGGCAATGTGTAGCAGACTTGAACCCTCATTGCAATTGGCCTTGGAAAGGAATCTGGGCCTCGATAGCACTCTTTGTTGCATTAGAAGTCCCAGAACAAGGCATGGGGTATGTGTGTTGTGGATCCTTTGCCAACTAACAGTTACATTGGCCCCAACCAAGAAAGCAAGGCTGATAAAGCATGGAAGGCTGTCTAATATGGACATAAGTAATAAAAAAAATCAAGGAGTAGGAGCTTCAGGAATATGAGCATCCAAAGGCAGCATGTTAGGGCACAGTGTTCTCACCAACTGCCCATATGAGAACATCTGTGAGTCTGAGGTTATTTCACTGTGTGTGGCCTGTATGACATGCTAGAGAGTTGTGCGGGTAATGTCCAAGTTCTGAGGAATAGATCCTGTGCACAAGTCTCTGCTGCCTAGCTGGCATCTGGTCTGAGGTCAGTCTGTTTTGGGAGGTGGTGAATTTACTAGCCTGGATGCCCACCATGCTATGCCAACTTTCTAAAGGGCCAGAGCAAGTTCTTTGGCATGTGTGTTTTTCTAGTGAAATACTGTAATTATGTTAGGCAGAGATAAATACCTATGGATGTTTCATGAGTGCCGACATGTTGATTGTGAAATCATATATGGTACACTGTTGAAACTGTTGTAAACAGCAGTGTTGCTAATCATAACTTTTCCCATCTTTCTCTGCAGCAGGATCATTGCCCAGGAATTTCTTTGAAGGTAGAGCCATAGTAACAAAACTAGGGTGGCATCAGTCCTTGATCTCAAAAGATGATCAGAGATTAGATCTGTGTTTGCCAGTCCTTTCTCTGGAGTTTTTCCTCACTTTCTTCCATAATGTCTTCTCCTACCTGTTTTGAAGAACCTTTTCTTAAAAATTAAAAATGCCTCAATTTGAATGGAGCTACCAAAAATAGCTCAAATTTTCTCCACTTTTCTCTCACACTTTCTTATGCTAAAACCACACATTTTTCTGAACATCCTAAAGCTGTGGGGAAGAGATTCTCTGGGGCAGCAAGAACATCTTTATTTATCCAAGCAAGGATTGGACTTAAATATGCATCATACACATCTTTGCTAATCACACTAATCATTGTGCAACCACTAATGGTGGAAAGAGGTGCACTTCATTCTCCCTTATGGAGAAATTGATCCTCTTCATATGCTCTGAACATGCCTCAAGAATTGAGCTCTTAAGGTAGTAGACCTGGAACTGGAGGAACACTTTACCTGGTTTATGCATGAAATAGGTGTTTAGTTTTCAGAGCTGTGAGGAGTACATTTCTTCTGAGAACTCTCAAGTGAAGCATTCTAGGCATCAGGTGACTTCTGGTGTCAGAAACTTGGCCAGCTGCACAGTTTCTGTGCAGATTTAACAGATACCAAATGGTGATGTTGCTCAGCTACTCTTCCAGTCAACACAACTGAAATGGCAGTTGGGACTCATCTACAGTGAGATTCAGGCACTTAAAGGAAATCTAGATTAATGTACTTAATGTTAATCTTAACTGTAGTAAAATTAATAGTGGATCAATTAAATAGCTGACAGCAAGGCCCCTTTTTTTTCCCCCCAAACCCAGAGAGACTGCTGTTATAATTCTCTTGTGTGCCTCAAAATTTAAAATTCTTCAATATTCCTCTGTTTTAAGTCAATTTAAAATGGTATTCAATATAAAAATTAATCTTTTTATGAAGAAGCAGTTCTGAAAAGAAGTCAGATTAGATATTGCTAAACTTAGCATGGAAAAAATCACCTGGTGAGAAGGCCAAGTATCCTTATGATATAACTATGTCTTATATATCAGGTCATAATTTTGGTTGAGAATATATGTTTCTTTCCAGCTGTTGGCAGCCTCTGCTTTTCAGCTTTATGATCCTCAAGTGCATCTGTTAAGCAGAACATTGACTCAAAGCCATTTTCTCTTTGTTGCTTTCCAGATAGAGTAGAGAGCATCTCCTTTTTGTGTAAAGAATCCAGAAAGCTTTCCTGTGGGAATTTGCTTCCTTTTTATTTTGGCTTTTCATTTTCTTGCTTTGATGTATTATTATTTGTGTACACTATGCTGTAAATGATAAATCCAAAGCTTTGAACTGATACTGAAATCTAGAGTATTTGGGCCTTTCTTACAAGCACACAGTTAATTTGTTCCGTATGTTAATGAAAAGTTGGCTTGCAATTGCTGTTTATATGTTAAAATTAATGTCTTATCAAAATTAACAGCTACTCCTCATGATTTTAAGGACTTTTTCTCTATGGATTTCATTTTAGTCCTGGAAGAGTGTGTAGCCAGGCAGACTAACTGAAGAGACTGGCCAGCCCAAAGCCTGTGGTCTTAAAAGAAGTACAGTGTGCCTTTCACTAACCTGAGTCCCTCCACAATCTGAGGTCTTTTTCATTTTGTCTTTGTTTTCTTTTGCTCCAAATGTTAATTACTACGTCCAGGACAATCTGCTGTCTTGGGAATAATATGATTTTTGGCTTTATAGATAATACATGTTTGTATATTCTCAACTCAACAGTGCTTTTAGTTATTGTCATAGTGTCATTCATGTGTCAAGGGCTATTTTTTGGTGCTTCTGTTTTTTTGTATTAATAGTACCACATTTAGTATGTGAAATAAGAAAGTGTGTTGTGGCTTCTGGTACGTGTAAGGGAGGAATGGACATTTCTTACTTTGGACTTGTCTTTCTACAGCTGTGGAAAGGCAGACTTGATATCTGAGAATGTACAATCTGTTCCTGTATTTCTGTACCTTTGTAATCTCTATGGCAGTCCAGACAGGATATGTTATTTCTGTTTTAAATTCTTATACATATTCATAGGTGTTATTCATTTGTATCTCTGAGAACTCAAGATGGGAATCATGCCCAGACTGTAGTCACCTAAGCTTCTGTGTCTCAAAAGAAGTTTCCACATTCACATGAGGTGCCTTAGATATTGATATTAAGAGAGATCCATAGAGAGAAGAGGGAGGGGATTCAGTTCCGTGAATTTATTATTTAGCTGATCACCTGTGGGTGTCTCTTTTAGGATACATCGGATCACTGTATAAGCTCAGTTGATTATATAGGTGGGAGGAAGACTTTGTTTACTAAGCATGTGAGTTTAATGTCTTTTTTGGTGGTAGGGGTACATTCCTGGAATTCAGTTACTGCTCCACATTTTTCCCATGAGTCCTGTGACATAGCTGCTGGCTCTGTGCAGAGATTTTGGATTGTCCATGACACTGGAAATTTCTCTTAAGGCTACTGAATCCCACTCTAGGTCTGACACTTATTCCAGACTTTGTCTTTCACTGTTCTGCTAATCACGTCTCTGTTAATCTACCTCAGATTTTTGTCTCATGCCCAAAGTGTTTTGCATGGGCCCTGCATGTATGTTTTAAATTTTACATAATAAATAAGTAATCCAATCCTGGTTTTAAATTCGCAGTACCACTCAGTTAAACATACAGATAAAGTTTTTAACTAGAAATTTGAATCAGAAATTGTATAATTCTCTTTACAAAATAACTTATGAATTGTAAAACAATTTTTCAAGTATTGCTGTATTTCGGTTGTTTGTGAAGCAACTCTTAATTGCAATTTTGGGATTCTTCTGGATTAATGACATTGGCGTATTGTTATTTGCTTTAAATAAAAGTTTTACCAAATTTAATGATGTGGGTTATAAATACTGGATGTCCTTTCTCTTGACTTCATAACCTCATCTTTTAAGCAGCTCCAGTGTTATTCTGATGTACACGGCAACTATCCAATTCTGTAGATGCTATGAACAGGCCTAATTAGAAAACCTTACTCTTCTCTCAAGCAATGAGTGTTCTGAATGGCTAGACAAAAAATCAGACTTTGAAGTCAATCCAGCTGTAAGCTGGAGAAGTCTCTGGCATTGCTTTTTGCTATTTCTGTCTGAAACTAATGCCTTCTACAATAACTAAGTTATATATCATTTCAGACAGCTACCTCTTTAGAATGCAGTATTTACTATATTATATAGGAAAAAGTATACATTTCATGAGAAATGGGTATTGTGTTCGGTTCATCAGACATTGTCTTTGCCGCTCCTTCCTCCCCACACTCTTCTCCCATTCCAGCGTGAGGTCCTTATCCATAGGTTACAGTCTTGCATGACCTGCTCCAACGTGAGTCCCCCCATGAGCTGCAATTCATCACCAGCTGCTCCAGTGAGGGTCCCTTCCACAGGGTAGAAGAGTCCTTCAGGAAGGTACTGCTTCAGTGTGGGTCCCTCCTGGGCTCACAAGTCCCATGTGATTCAGTGTGGGCTCCTCTCTGCAGAGTGCAGCTCCTGCCAGGAGCCTGCACCCATGTGGGATATCTATGGGCTGCAGTTTTCTTCTTCAGGGCACATCCATCTGCTCCAACGCAGTGCCTGGCACAGGCTGTGGGTGGATATCTGATCCACTGTGGTCCTCCAGAGGCTTCAGGGAAACAGCCCACTTCATCATGGTCTGCATTAAAGGCTGAAGTGGAATCTCTTCTCCAGCACTTGGAGCACCTCCTCCCACTTCTTCAGTGACCTTAGTGTCTGTAGAGTTGTTTCTCTCACATTTTTTACTCGTCTCTCCCAGGGTCTGCTGTGCTGCATTTTTTTACCCTTTCTTAAAGATGTTATCACAGAGGCATTACCAATGTTGCTGATGGGCTCAGCTTTGGCCAGTGGTGCTGGCTGGAACAGGCTCTGTCCAATGTGGAGCAGCTTCTGGTGTCTTCTCACAGAAGCCACACCTGTAGTGTTATTTGTATGACTGCAGCCCTGAGGAATCCTGCATTTCTCTCATGGCTGCTGTGTGTCACTAGAAGAGTTATTTTCTGGTGGCCAATACATGGTCAACAAGTGGCTGCTCAGTCTGAGATCTTATGTTTACTTGTATGAAGTTCTAAGGACTCATAGCTGGATTGAAATCAATGGGAGCTGTATTTGAAGTGTCACATAATACACAGTACAGCCAGGAGACAGATACAAATTCAGTTACAATAACTAAAAGAAAAATTACCCAGAAACATACAGTTTTGTCTCCAGAGGAGTGTTGAACAGCCTACAATGAATTGTGGCATGCCAATAGCAGGGCACCTTTGGGACCTAAGCATATTTGTCAGAGAAGCTGCAGCAGGCTGTGTTTCGTGGACACAACCTGACATCTGTGGTTGGATAAGGAGAGCTGACCTTCAGGTCACCGGGTGATTAATGTAAACATAGTGTGTTATATAGCTGCTTGCTTGTGTAGAGAGACAGACAGACATCTTGTCACACAGACAGACATATTGGCTAGGAGGAGAGGCATAATGTCTGCGATGACAGACATACTGTCTGCTAAGGTGGGTGGGTTAGCATAGGAAATATAGGAAGCTTACATGTAATAGTTTAGCTTACTTAGGGTTAGGCTGTAGAATCTGTGTGCTTGAGACCAGCAGCGTGTAGTTACTATGTAGATACTGTGTCTGTAATAAACTTGGCTGATGCATGAACCTTCCATGTTGTCAGCATATTCCCACCATTAATGCATAGTGTGTGAGAGTGAACACAGAGTAAACAAGACATGAAACAGTTTGGTCATTGGCACATTGGTGATCTGTGTGGGGACAGAATGGCAAAGGACTTGATGGAAAATGAATGGTTACATCACCTCGTAATCAGAGGTTGTGTTGCTGCCGAGGCCACTTTCACTGCCCCACTTACTGTGGAGTTTATCTCAAAGGTGTTGTTCCTGCAACATGGCAGTTCTGGCTGAGGAAAGCCTGCTTTCCAAATGTCAACAAGCCAGCATCACTCAGGCATCAGGTTTCCCTTGTGTAAACAGGGCATTTTTTGCATGCAGACGCTTTTCCACAGATTTTTTTGAGTGTTTTAATTACTTGGTATATTACGTGTTATTCCAGATTTAAAAATATTTTCATTAATTTGGTTCTCTATTAATTTTATCATTATTAATTGTCCCAGTCAGCAAAAATTGCCCATTAACTGTAAGAAAAATTTTAGCTAACATTAACACTTTTTTCCCTGTTTGAGGTTCCGCAGGCTAATTTTTCCTTCTGCTCCTCTTGATCAGTGTCACATGTTGTTCCTTGGATACATTGTCTGCCTAGTCCTGACACAGCTAAAACTGTTGCATAGAGAGATGCTATTTTTATTAGCTGAAAGTATTCTATTTTTACAGCTGAGCAGGACTGAAACAACTACACTGAAATACAAGGTAAATGAAATTACTGCAAAAGATTACTGCGAGATTACTGAAAAGACTACTGCAACTGATGGCACATAAAATAAGTAGTTGAATTGACCAATATGCTTTGCCTCTGAATTTCATTGTTTTAGAGTTTTCTAATTATCCAAAGAAAAATCAGTTGAAAATGTACCCAGACATAGTTGCTTCATATTTCCAGCTGTTATTTTAGAAAAAAACCCCACTCTTTTCAAGCAGTCACACTATGATAAAAAGAGAACATCTGTAAATGTGGAGAAAGTTACCCAAGCACTTCAATGGAAAGCTCAAAATTGCATGAAAGAATGAGAGAGGTTTCAGTAAAAACCAGATTATGTCATCCCCTCATTATATGTCTGATTTGTCACTGATAGATTTTCCTTTCTTGAAGGCCCCCTGCCTGCCCAGCACAGTGCAAATAACATGTGCCTTGCATAGCAGATATAGTACATATACTTTGGACAGATAAATGTTGAAACTACATAGCTTGGAATGTAGTCTAATTAGTGTTTCCAGCTAGAGTTTCCTTGGAAACCCAGCAAGAGGTGGACTATATGGTTTAGGGTTCTTTTTTCACCACTGCTCTTTCCTTGTTCCTTTTTATCTCATAATTAAATTGAATAACATTTAAGATTTTTGCTTTTTTCATTATTTTTTTCCTCTTCCATTCTTCTGTAAAAAAAAAAAAAAGAAAATATCTCTACATATGGGGAAAACTTCAGAAGTTTACTTGCTTATTTGTAGTAAGTAATGTAAAGAGGAAAAGGCATTTCCAGTCATTAATTTTCATACTTTATGAATATGTTTTGATAGAGAGGTTGAGTAAGGGAATGACTTTACACAATCTCTCATCATACAAAAAGATAAAAAAATTGATATTTCTAGTAGTCAAATGGATGAAAGATGTTCTGTGTAGCTGTTGGTAATGGTGGTCTAGATACAAACTCTGGCTCAGCATGCCTCTGGACTGGTGATTGTGGGGAATGAAGAAAATATTATTAAATGGAGATGTCTCTATACTTACATTTTCTTTCTCTTTTCCTTAAATCAAGTGCTAGTGGGCACTGCTCAATCTAATGAACTTGTTTTTGTAGCTGGAAAGGCAGTTCTTATGCTCTTAAGTTCCCACACTGTCTTCACTTTTTAAGTATCTGATGTGTTAACAACTCTAACATTACACTTTTCAAATCCACACAGATTGCCATATGAATGATGCCTTGTTGTTTGTTTTAGATTTCCCGGTTTGAGAGTCAGATATTTCAGAGCCCATTGTTTGACATCTCTCTTCTGGACAGATGCCTAGCAGTCAATATGGTCAATAAACTCCGTGTCTCTGACTCAGACTCATCTGTGTCTTATAGGTTTCCTGCTGAATCACTGTATGACTTTCTCACCAACTTTTAGTGTTTTTGTTTTTGAGTGGGAAATTAGTTTGTCTACAGGCCATACTTTTCTGTATTTTTATGTATTATGTACAATGAAGAAACTTGATGTGAAAAGCTGAGAAAAACAGCCACAGGGTGATCAGAAGAAAGTTTTTTGTTATGAAATAGGCCATTCATTTATAAATGAAGGTAAAATTGTAAACTACTCTTCTTTCTATTGACTAGGCACATGTTGTTGTAGCAGCTGGAAGCAAGCAACCAGGGAAGTCAGTCTGCAACTTGTCGTTTGGACAGAGACAGTCCCCATGCTTATCACGCTGATCTACAGAGAAGAAATTGAGCTGTTAGTTCTGTACTTGTAACTCTACTGTACCCATATCTCCAGGACTAAGAAATATGAAAACCTGGATGGTGAATCAGGTATACTTGAGATGAAGAACTTTATATAACAAATACGGTTTATACTCAGAAAAAAAATTTTTTTTTTGGTGATAATCCTCTGCTTCCACCTGTCTTAAATGGTCTGCTGGCATAACTCAGCTAAGTTAAATAGAGAAATGAAATTAGTCCAGATAAACTTATAAGAACAGATATGTTTACATAGATGACTCAGCATACTTTTGCATTGCTAGAACAATAGTTAAGGCTAATAATTAATAAAAATTAAATAGGTTTAAAATTGGGGCTTAATTTTCTATTGGTTGAAGTGTTCTTGGTCTCTTGTGGTGAGAGAAATGTTACAGAATTACAGAACAATGCATCATTTCCTCTTCCTTTTCCTTCCAGGCTTGCCTCTTCATTACCTGGGTTCTTATGTTTTGTTTTGTTTTGTTTGTTTTTTCATTCAAGGAAAAGCTTTAACAAATGAAAGGGCTTTGTATTCTTAGTAAAGCATTTGAAAATTTGGGCTTGTATTAATATGTGGTAGCCTGTCACTGAGAATCCTTTGTCCTGCAGTTTTCCTGCAGGCCTTTTTCTGTTTGCACTGCTTCTGCAGATTGTCTAGGTAGCTGCTGAACTGTCTGAGTCTGTCAAGTCCCAGCATTCTAAGGGCTAAAATTAATTTTACTACTTTGGCTTTGAGTCAGAAGAAAACAGAGAGGTAGGGAAGCTGTCTGCATGGAGGCTGTCTGCATGGAGGTGGTATATCAATGCTTAGTTTTGTCATTAAGTAAGCTGGAGACACTGAAGTCCATGGGTGCTTACATAGGTTGAGAACACTGCCAAATATTGTAATGAATCAGTGATTTTAGTATTCAGAAAGTTATTGCATAGCTTCTTTAGCTTTCTTCACTTATGTGAATGCAAATGTTTATATTTCTGGGAGGTAAGTGTTAACATTTCTGGTAGGATTGTTTTAGGCTCCCTTTTTGCCTGCTCTTTGGATAGAAATTTTTCAAAACCTGGAGATGTTTAGTTCCTTTTGTCCCCTGGATTAGACAATGTATGTGCAACAGATTTACACACGTGCAGCTGACACTTCTCAAGGATTTCTGGATATACAACAGTCAGTAGGTCATTGCTTGGAGCAGTAGGATGGCAAGGTAATGCTGTGTAACATTGAAAGCAAAGACTGAAGTAGCCTGAATAGTCACAAACAATCTGTTTCTCCTTTGAGTCATAGCCCCAGAGGCTCCAACATTAGCTATGTTACTTTAATCCAGCCTGTGAAGTGAAACAGCTGTTTCTCATGACTGATTCCTAGTATTTCTTTTATAATATTTTATTTTCTGTGCCACAGTGATTCAGTTATGAGAGAAGCTTAGCAAGATTCGTTGGCGCCCTCATCTCTTTTCTGTGCTTACTAGAATGAAGTAATTGACATATGGGAGCATTTATAAGATTGTACCAGACAACTAGACTGTAAGCAACAGACAGATATCCAGTGAGTTAAATATGCAAATCTTGAATGTAAATGATGAATTAGATTAATAAACAGATGAAAAATTACCATCCAAAAGATTACTGGAATCTGATCTCATTCCTTCTGGGAGAGTTTTTGTGAATCACATTAGTATCACAAAGACAGCATGTTTCTGTTTTAGTAAAATTCTGGATAATTGGCACATTCTTTATATCATGCTATACATGAATGCGTTTTTCTGTGCCTAAGTGGAACATTTAGGCAGGTACTTTCTGATGATTTGTCATCCACATTCACATTCATTATTTGGACATAGCACTAGATAGATTGCAGTAACAGGAGTCTTGATTCATACTCTCAGTAGATTCAAAATTCTAACAATTGATCTAAAGGTGCCTGATCAAAGTAACAAAAATTAAATTCTATCTTTATTTTCTGCATATATTTTTGTCACTGGGAACTGCATGCAGATACACAAGACTTGATTTTGAACCACTGGAGATTTTAGGGTTTTGCTGGAACACAGCTGAGCTGATCAGATTTAATATGAAATGCATTTAATTACAACAGAAGAGACTAATTTCTGTCTAGCAGGCAGCTTAGTGTGAGGTATTTTTTTAAAACCTCCTCTAAGTCACTGGAGAGAAGTAGACTGAGGTCATGACCAGAGGCCCACTTTAAGTTAGCACGCTTCTGGCTCCATTCATCCCGTTGCTCCTTCTGTGTCTCTTTTAGCAGCTGCTGGAATGAGCAGGGTCAGGGTCTGGAATACTATCTGTCTCCTTGGAGGGATGCAGGAGATTGGGGAATGGGGAAACATCCCTTTGGGTGACAGTTCAGGTTTCTGTTGCATAAAAGTGCCCATTTAACCGCATTTAACAATGCGTGTAATGAATCATACTGCTTGCAGCAGCAGCCCAGACAACTGAGTTACTTAATCATTTAGGTAAACAGAGTTATGTAAGAATTCTGGTCTTAGTCTGCTAAACATTAACAGTCAACAAAAAATAAAGTTTTTAAGTGTCTGCATAACAGACTATGTGACAGTGTGATGTGATGTCTCTTCTGCATTTCATTCTTTACAACTACTTTATAAAATGTGAAATAAAAAAAGATGAAATAAGTTACAGATGAGCATGCACTTGTAAATATTGATATAACTGCTTATATTCACAGAAACACAGAATGATTGATTGGAAGAGACCTCTGGGAAGTCATCTAGTCCAATGCCCCTGCTCAAGGAGGGCCACATAGAACCAGTTGCTCAGGACTCTATCTAGTTGGGTTTTGAGTACCTCCAAGGATGGGGGCTTCACAGCCTCCCTGAGTCAGGTGTGCCAGTGCTTGATTATCCTCACAGTAAAAAAAGTCTTTCCTACTGTTCAGATGACACTCCCTATGTTTCACTTTGTGCTCATTTTCTCATGTCGCATCCCTGAGCACCATTGAAAAGCCTGGCCCTGTCCTCTTTAAACCCTTCCCTCAGGTGTTTATATACGTGGTTATGCCCCCCTAAGCCTTCTTTTCTGAAGCATGGACAGTCATAGGTCTCTCAACCACTCTTCACAGGAAAGATGCTCCAGCACTTTCCATATTTTTTTGGCCCTTTAATGCACTCTCTCCAATATGTCCATATCTCTGTGATACTCATGAGCCCAGCAGTGGACACAGCTCTTCAGGTGTAGGTTCACCAGTGTCAAATAGAGGGGCAGGATCACCTCCCATGACCTGCTGGCAATGCTGTGCCTAATGCGCCCCAGGATAACATTGGCTTCTTTGCAACAAGGGTACACTGCCAGCTTGTGTTCAACTTAGTGTCCACCAGGACTCCTTGGTCATTTTCTGTCAAGTTGCTTTTTGCCTGAGTGGCCCACTGTATATACCTGTGCCTGACATTGCTCATCCCTAGGTGGAGGACTTTGAAGTTCATCTTGTTGAACAAAAAAATTATTAGAATATTTTCAATATTTAGGAAAAAAGTATTTTGAACTGTTGTAACCACAGAGATACTCCTTCCTGAGATACAGGACTTTTGTTACACTGTTAGAGTTTTTCCTATTGTGTCATGTTGGGGGTCTTGAGAGGCAAAAAGATGAGGTGACAAAGTTTCTTGGACTTCTCCAAGAAACTTCTTCTGGGCATTTTATTAATCTACTTTTATACACCTTTTCTACCTATCATAAATGCTTTACAAAACAGGTTCACACATAATTGGACACTTGACCCATGGCAAGTGTAGATTGGTGCCATAGAACATAAACATTTATTTATTGGACAATAAATCAAAACATTCTTCCATTGTCTGCAAGCAAGAACAACACGTAGACAGCTTTCCTCCATTCTTCCCAGGATCCAAGACACATAGATAATTTTTGCTGAGTCATGATTTTAAGGTCGCACTGCAGCTCCTGGTGTCTTTTAAGGACACAGGTTAATCATATTCATATCCAAACCATCTCCACAAACCAACAGACCAGCTGTTATTTGTCACACTGTTGCTCTTGTTTAGTTTGTCTGTGAGATTTTTTTCTACGGTTTTCTGAGGAAAAGGCAATATAAGATTGAGCTGAAGAGTGTAGTTACAGTACTTTGTGGTCAACACTGACAGGCAGCTCAGCCCCATGCAGCCTCTCAGTCATTCCCCCCAAAGTGGAATGGGGGAGAGAATGAGAAGGGTAAAAGTGAAGAAGCTCATGGGTTGAGGTAAAGACAGTTTAATAGGGAAAGCAAAAGCTGTGTACACAAGCAAAGCAAAATATGGAATTCATTGACCACTTCCCACTGGCAGACAGGTGTCCAGCCATCTCCAGGACAGCAGGGCTCCGTCATGCATAGTGGTGACTTGTAAAGACGAATTCCATCCCTCCAAACATCTACCCTTCCTCTTTCTTCTCCCAGCTTTGTACACCTATGTCATGGTTTGACTCTGGCTAAAAGCTGAGAGCCCACACATAGACCTAAAATTTCTCAGAGAAGGGAAAAAAACCCCTCGACTTTTGTGATAAGGATTNTCACAGCCTCTCTCCTCCAGCACTTCAGCTCCGCGCAGAAATCTTCCAATCTTTCCACGGGTGTGCTGCGAATCTTTGCTCCTATGATTCCCCACAGTTTTCCTGGGGCCCTATTCCAGTGTTTAAGGCATCTTCTCTTTCTCCTCTCTCCGACCTTGGTGTTAATCAAACTCCTCACCCTCCTCTCTCTTAAGCCGCCATGATGTTCTGCGCAGCTGTTTTTTTCTCCTTCTTAAATATGTTATCACAGAGGCGTTGTTGCCTGACCTTGGCTAGCTTAGAGCAGAGAAAAACTCCAGCAGCTTCTTAAAGAAGCCTCTCTCCTAGCCCCCCCAGCTAATAAAAAACTCTGGCTACTTAAAACCACAACAACCTAGCATGATGCCATATGGTATGGAATATCCGTTCGACCAGTTGGGGTCAGCTGTCCTGACAGTGTCCCCTCCCAACTTTTTGTGCACCCCCAGGCTACTCTCTAATGGGGTGAGCTGAGGAGTAGAAAAGACCTTCATTCTGTGTAAGCACTGCTCTTTTTAACACAAATCCAAAACATAGCACCATTATTGCTACTATGATGAAAATGTCAAAGCTGATGAAAGTATACTCAATAATAAGAAAGAATGCACATCACTTGCTCATATTATCTATGGTTCAAACCAGAGCAGGACTTTGTTTTCCATCAACTGATTTTTGAGTGCATCATATGCTCTAGGAGGAGCTGAAATGTCACTTTAAAAATCTGGGTTCAAAATAGTTTCTGACCATTGTGAGTCTTCAGGAAAACCACCTTCACTCACATTCCCATCAGTCTATTCTGCCTTAAACCTCAATTCATAAGAAAAAGAGAAGAGAGTGAGATGGCTAATGGCTTCCCTCTCCTGAACCCTTCTCATGTGAGGGCAACTGAATCTGTTATTTATCAGCTGATGAAGTGGCAAAATTGCAGTGTCATGATTTAAAGTGTTACTAGCTTTCATCTGCCTTTTCTTTTATTGGAGCAGTTCAGAGGCTGATTTGTAAGTGGTTTAGCACATTTTATTTCCTTCCACTGGAGACAAGGTGGATTTCTGGGGTGAAAGTTTCATCAACAGCCCTATTTTGTTGGATCTCCATTAAGGATTCAAAGCACTTTAATTCTAATTTGGTCTTCAGAGCAGGGGGTTTGACTTATAGCGTGTTTTAGTGTGTCATCTACCATAAGAGGTCCTTCATGTTGCCTGAGACTTCCAGTCATGATGATAATACAAATCATAACAAACTTATGAACGTCTGCAAGCAGTTATGGAAAGGAAATATATACCTGGGTAGTTAAGAGATTTCATTAACCTATTTTCAGAACAAGCGAAAGTGCAGGGTTTCAGAGTGTCCCTGCTGAATCATATGTGAGTACTTTTGCTGTCAAAATTTGAGCTGGGTTTATGCCCCAATGGCGGCATGTTTTCCAAAAGCTCAACTTCCACTTGTGGACAGAGTGAAATGTTGTGGTTTTGGATATGGCCCACTGTAGACAATGTCACCCTGTTTTGGTCATTCCCATAAGACCCATTGGGAGGTGCTAATCTATTGTGTTGGAAAAGTGGTGTTAAAGAGGCAGAGAATACAGCTGCACATATGTGTACTGAGCATCGGGAACTATATACCAGGTGTAGAAATTGATGTGAACAGGGGCTTTGATTTATGCACTTCCTTTACCAGGTGGCTTTCATTGTGTGAGCAAAGATTGTATATATGCTGTGATCTGCTTTTTTTGTCAGTCTGTGTGCTTCTGTTTGAAGGATTTATGTTTATTCTCTCAACAGAGAAGAAAATATTAGTTCTCTAAAAATTTAAGGGACATTTGTAGCAAGTAATTCTTCTCAAATTCCGAGTATTTCCAGGTTAAATAAGTTGTAACTAAGAAATATTTGTGGCTCACAGACATATTTTGGCTTTATCATGACAGACAAATGTGAAGCATACTAAAAAATATTTATCTGTGGGGAACAGTGAGGTTTTATGACTTCCTAGACATTTCCAAATTAATGTGAGTAATCTGTACCATGTATTTATTTTCTTGGAGGTGGAAACATAATTAACCCCCCTCATTCCACTTTTGTTTTTTACAGCTAAAAATCTTTGCCTGTTTGTGGTGGTAAGATCAATCTGACTGCATGACTAATTCAGGCAACAGAGAAGGAAGGTGGGAGTGAACTACTTACATGAGAATTGGTCATTGTTAGTTAGATGTCAGGATCAATCCAGAGTCCAATTCTTCTGAACTGAAACCCACATTTTCCAGTAAAACACGAAGCTCTGACTAAGAAGCTTGATTCCTAATTGTGAAGTTATTGTCTGTCTCTTTTGGTATTACATAAACTTCTTTGGGGCCCAGCCAGACAATAGCAATGAATCCAAAAGCAGTTAACCTTTTACTAAGTCATCTGGACTACCACCGCTTACAATATTTAAAACACCATTAAGATAATCTCCTAGAAAGCTGTAGAAGACTTCCAAAGAGAGTCCGTAATAGTCAAATTTTATATTCACTTAAAATAAAAAACGGATTTGTTTTACTAACTCAAGTAAGTTTTTAACAATGTTTTATTGTGTGAGTAAATTAAATAAAGGGGAATAGAAAACCTGTTTTGTGCTAGAATTTGAGTAAGTTTTAAAGTGAGTGCCTACATTTCAGCTTCCTTGAAAATTAAGGCATGTAGTAAGTCTTGGTGTATAGATTTAAGTATCTTGTCTTGAGGTCAAAGATAATCAGAAGCAGGAGCTTTGATATCCTGTCCCACACTTCAGGCACAGTCATCACTATGAACAGAAGCTTTGATTTATGCACTTCCTTTACCAAATTGCTTTCATCATGTGAGCAAAGGTTGTATATATGCTCTGATCTGCTTCTTCTGACAGTCTAGCAGTATGTGTTTCTATTTGAATGAGTTATGTTTAGTCTCTCAACAGAGAAGAAAATAATAGTTTCATATAAATTAAGGGGCATTTGTAGCAAATTGTTTGTCTCTTTTATCCCTACTATATTCTGTGTACTTCTATGTAAGCTTTTAGCTTTACTATGAAAAACTTACTTCCCTATTTCTTAGCATAGCCAAATGCATTGTGTGTGTGTTCATATGATGGAATGAGCCTGTATTGCTGTATTCACCTTGTATCAACAGCTCAGCATACTCCATCATATTTGCACATAAAATTCCTTCTGGGTACTTTTTTCCTAGTTTATCTGCTGTAGACCTGTGAAAGTTACAATAAACAAATTCTGTTAATGACCAGTTTTCCAACAGAAAAACTCCAAAACCAAATTTAGGCAAGCTTCCTGTTAGCCAGACCTGTACATTCTCCACTAAGTCTAACCTGAAAAGTAGAGTCTATGGCTTCCTAAATTACACCTGGTTCAGAATTCGTGGAGAAAGTTTTTATCTTCCACAATCGTAAAGAATCATAAGAATTCATAAGGGGAGAAGGAGGGTAAAAAGCAGACAAGCAATAGAAGTCAAATAAAAATGCTAAAGATGTTTGCAAACCTGACATTTATTTGCAGCTGTTGGCTAAGAATGAATGTGAGTGGTGCCAGGGACAAATATAAAACAAGTTCATTGCTTGCATATGAATCTTTAAAGGTCATGTGTTAACTTAATATGCTACTGATAGCTTATCACATTTTATGTCTAGACATCCAAGCTAATGTGAATAGGAATACTTTCATGAGGTATACATATGTTGCTAAGGTATTACACACTCTTAAGGCATAAGTGATCAACAGCAAGGACTGAAGACCTTATGTTCTGGCAGTATAAAAGAAGATTAGATGCTTGGATCAGGCAGGAGAAGCCTAATGTTAACTGTCTGTAACTTCCCTGCACACTTTTTGCTCACTGTGGTCTGACTGGTAACATTTGATTGAACTGATCTAGTGCAGGTAATTGACAGCTAAGACAATTTTTGATCTCTTTACTTCAGAGAATTAGCAGAAAGCACCTAGTCTTGATTTTTGAATTAAACCCTATCAATGCACGAAACTCTGAAAAATTGTAATGCTGTCTTGTTGCAGAATTTGAATTTTACTCAGCATAAATGTTGTGTTTTACATATCTCTCACCATATTTAAGCTGGACATTGATGACTGGATGACAATCATTTTGACTGGAAGTGATGTTGTCTGGTTTCATCTTTGTGCGTATACAGTTGAATATGAAGAACTGGTGTGCCTTAACTTTGCTAGTCTATAGAGCCACTGAGAGATGAACAGATATTCATGTGTGAATGAAATGTGTTACACATTATGTGCACACAAGTTGTGGTAAAGTGCAGGAGAAAATTTTCACTGATTAATTCGAGGTTTGTTTGTTGATGGAATCAAGAATAAACTATTGGAAGACGATTAAGTTAGAGGAGATACACTACTTCTGTACTCAGTGTCTCTTTTATAAACATTTTAGCCAGTCTTTTCTTTTGGTAATGTGTTAGAGTTCTTAATGAATGCTGTCTGGCTCCTGCTGCTTTTCCTTTGGCACATGGGTCATCTATATCTTTCTGTCATACCTGCTAGCTTTGTGTCTTTAATACTGTAAGCAATTGAAAATGACACTAGATACTGGTGTTCGGACAACTGAATCAGCTTGACTTGCTTTTTCCCTGCATCTCAGCAATGTGATTTGTTAACCTGGACATTGGCCACATCATCTGTCCCCAGAGTTCTGGCCTGTCATCCACACATCAGCAGCAGCTCGTGGAGGCTGTATGGTGCTGGCCCAGGGCAGGCACATGGGTTTCCTTTGCAAAAAAAGAGGGCATGTGGGAGGATGAAGTGTGTCATGGGGAGCACACCCACTCAGAGGAAAAGCCAGGATATGGGCCTGAGAACTCAGATGGTACCTGTCTGTGGGGATTGGACATGGTCTAGACTATGTCTAGACACGATCTAACGAAAAGTACTACATTTTGGGCTAGGGGAAGCTTGAAAACTTGTTGACCAGGAGGGATGCTGAATTCCTTATCCAGTTACTTCAGGACAAATTATAATGGAAAATTCTCAAATATGGTAGTTTTCACACCTCTGCTGGTGATCTGACACTCTCACCACTGCTAGAGATAGATAAATTTGAACTGGATTTGTGGACTTTAAATGAAGTCTTATTATTTGTCATATAATATATAATTGCTGAATTTGGTAAAAAAACTGTAGTCCTAATAATTTTATAGAAAAAGAAGTGGTTTATATGCCTAGCAAAACAACATGTTTGTGCATATATAAGAACATTTGTATTCAGAAACACGTTTTTTAAAACAAAAATAAAATATTCCTCCTCACCCTTCCCAACCCACTAATTCCAGGTTATGTTCAAGTTTCAGATGATGCAACTCAACTTCTTTGTGAACAGAAGTTGTAGCTGAAAAAGAGACAGCTGTCTTTTTTTTTTTTTTTTTTTCAATGCAACAAACCACTGCAATAAACCTCATCATGCAAAAATGAGCTGAAGCCTTTTGGTGGATGAAAGCACACTTCATGCTAGAGAGACTTCAGTTTTCCTTTTGGGAAACCTGAGAGGAATTTGAGCTAAAGAAAAAGGACGTAGAAAAAAAATAGAATAGAATGGAACGGAGTAGAGTGGAGTAGAGTAGAGTAGAATAAAGTAGAATAGAGTAGAGTAGAACAGAATAGAATAGAACTTACAACTGTTTCTCTATAGTAACTTTTTATTAGTATTTTTCCTTAACTACCTAAGGTCCCATGCTAGGATCTAGTTCTCATTTCACTAGTCATCGTACAAACATATAGGAAGGGTAACCACTTACACAAAGAGCCTGTGTTTTAATTCTCTTTTACAAATCATATGCACTTGACCTGGCACCTTGTAGTGGAGTGGCACTGATTGTTAAGGGCATCAGGAATTCAGGATATACAGAAGCAGCGAAACAAATACTTTTTAGATCCTGTGACTCCTACAGAGAGAATATCAGGCTATTCATTTGATTATACTGATATAAATCAGAGGACCGTTGAAGAATACACTGATAGATATAACTGTCCTTCAAAAAACCAAGGGAAGAGTTCCAGAGTTTGCTAGAGTACCAAAGAAGACTGTCATTAAATTTTAGGAAATCTTATTTGTTTCGTTAAGTATTGTACTCAATGAAGTCCTTGATGACTGTTAATGAGCAACATTGCTAAGTATGTCTGGCAGTGTTGTGGGAAAATCACTGTAAATTAAATCTACTGGAAATAACTTCTCTGAAAGTATACACATCTTCAATTAAACATTCTAGCAGAATATCTGTTGTTGATACAAATAATTTTAAAACTCTGTATCAACAAGATACTTGAAGGCTTCCAAGGGACAGATGTTACAATGAGTAATTTGTTCACCAATGTACAGAGAGAAACCTGTGATTTAAAAGATAAAGAAAAGGAGAAAACCAAATCCAAAATTCTGTTGCTGACTCTCAGAAAAATTTTTCGTATTTATTAGCTGTTGCAGCTCTGTCTCACGTGCCAGCATAATTGGGTGCTAATTTTAGGAGGTTTAGTTCATTTCCCCGAGGCAATCACCGAACAGGAAGTGACCTTAATGTGTGGAAAACTGAGACTGTTAAGAATTAATGACTTAACACATTCCTGTTGGAAGGCACCAGAATGCTCTGTTGAAAGCCACTTCACCTGGAGGAGGAGGCAAGCTTTTGGGTGTGTAATGGGTAACCTCTATCCAAATAGCTGTCTTTAATGGGGTATACGCAGACCAGTATTAGTAAATTTGCACAATTCTTCCTTGTTTCATCTGGACTGAGAAACTCCTTATATTTCAGCTTCAGTTGTCTCCTCATACTTGCACTGGCACATTGAACCCATTTTACAACCTGGTATCTAATGCAGAAATACTGATTTACACTAATTATAGGCTACTCTATATTTCCTTTTTCTGTTTAATTATATTTGGCTATCATTTTGCATAGGCTGTTTTCATATCACTGCAAATTTTGCAAGACAGGATTTAATTGGTAGAGGTACCAAAGGAAGTATTTCCTTTTGTAATTTTTGATAACAAAACCATTTCCTTTCCTGTGGTACCTAAACTTTATTAGATATGTTCCCTGAGAGATCACTTCCTGAATACTGTTTCTTTGTGAAATTTATCAAGTTCGAATCCTCTAGATAATGTCAGCTATTTAACTGAACACAACCAAGGTGGAATAATGAGTGATAAACCTGTGGCACTGTCTTTATCAATGACTTGTGATTATAATTCAGTTTGTGAATTAATTGATAGTGAATCTCTTCATGTTTCCAATTTATTCTGGACTATTCAATATAATGAAGTTGAGTAGTCATTTTTCCCTTTAAAAAGCATCCTGAATGATACTCCAGAAGAATTTTTACAGCTTTCTATATATATGTTTTCACACATAATGATAGGAGAAGAGGTAATGGCTTTAAACTGAAAGAGGGTAAATTTAGATTAGATATTAGGAAGAAATTCTTTACTACAAGGCTGATGAGACACAGGTTGCTCAGAGAAATTCTGGATGTCCCATCCCTGGAAGTGTTCAAGGCCATGTAGGATGGAGTTTTGAACAATCTAGCCTGGTGGAAGCTGTTCCTGCCCATGGCAGAGGGGATTGGACATAAATGATCTTTAAGGTCCATTTCAACCTAAACTATTCTATGATTCTCTGATTCTATATTTTGTCACAGTCAAGGACTCACGGTGGTGCAACAGGAGATTGCCACTTGCTCCATCTTCTTTTATGGCCACTGGTTTCTGAACCATATAGTGTTTTTCATCCGTGCAGGTTTCAGAGACACCCATGTAAATGCTACTGAATTTGAGCTGCTTTTGGTTTGATCATGGTGAAGGTGGATTTTCTTTTCTTTTTCTTTTGCCCACTGCTCTTAGAAGTTTAACCTTCTTTAAGTTTAAAGCCATTACCTCTTCTCCTATCATTATGTGTGAGAACATATATATAGAAAGCTGTAAAAATACTTCTGGAGTATCATTCAGGATGCTTTTTAAAGGGAAAAATGACTACTCAACTTCATTATATTGAATAGTCCAGAATAAATTGGAAAGATGAAGATGCTCTTAGAAGAGGTGCTGTACTTTCATGAGGAATGCTGCAATGTGTGCTGATTGCTTTTAGTAGCACATAAAATTATTTTCTTTCCTAGGAGACAGGCAGTTATCAGAAGTCACACACTATCTTCAGCAGTTTTCAATGCAGAGCCCATTTTACATATGTACAGGGAATCACAGAATGGCTTTGGTTGGAAGGGACTTGAAAGATCATCTAGTTCCAACCCTGCTGCCATGAGCAGGGACACCTTCCACTAGACCTGGTTGCTCAGAGCTCCATCCAACCTGGCATAATGCAGCTTCTCCCAGAGGAATATTTAATTACAATTTCCTTCCTTCCATAAACCTCTGCCAGTCCCAAGACTGAATTTTCTTTCTGAGGCAAAATCTCTGACCACCTCATCCAGAGAAGCTGCCAGCTGCCTTAACTGTCAGACCTTAATCAGCATTTTTTTAACCTACATGTTATTTACACAATTTTATGGATAGTTTATGCCGGAAAACAGTCCTTCGCCCTTTGCAGCTGGGACTGGGGAGCAGGGGGTTCTGTGGCAGGGCTGATGCAGAGTGAGAGCACCCTGTAGAGGTGTGGCTTGCCTTATGCAGAATTTATGTGGTAAAATGAGAGAAAAGGCTGCTTTTTTTTTGCTGAGGTTCATAACCACTCACAGACTTTGGAAAGATTGCACATTAAAATATTAGAAAATCCAAGGTCTTAGGTGTCAATTGATTCTTGGAAATCAGTGAAATATATTATTTCTGGGGGGTTTGTCAGGGAAAGAAGTGCTTTTGGCAGACTGCAAAATTCTTTATGGAATCTCAGCTGTTCTCATTGTATCTAATCCAAGAACCACAGAAAGCAATTGGAAAATGCTACTACAGTTTTGTCAGGCTTCAGATTGGGCCTTTTACACTGAGGTGGAAATGTGCATACACAACATCAGTAACTGGGTTTGGTACCAGCAGGTACCGTGGGGGAGGGTTCACAGTAATGAAATCTAACCTCATCTCTGGGTCCAAAACCCCTGTGCTACACAAGTTTGGGCATGGGGTAAAGCAGAAGACCCCCTTTGGTGTAGGGATAGTAGCACTTTCCTGCTCCAAAGAGGTGCTCTGAGGATGAAGAGATGCACAGGTCTATCTATGAGCCGAGCTATGAGCACCACTGTCAACACTGAGGGGCAGAGGTAGAGGGAGCACGAGTCTACAGCCCTATCCATTGACACAGGGAGATAGCCCTGATGAATTAAACTTGTGGCACGAAGACTTTTAATAAGACTTTTCCTCTCACATTTTTCCAAATGCTGTTGGGTTAAGTAAACTTAAATTTTCTATACAGATAATATATCTAATTTCTCTAGTTACTTGTAAAGATTCAGTCTAGAGGCACCTTTGCAAGACTATCTCCAGTATAGTAAGTATAATAATCTGCTTGTTTTGATTACAAAATTTAAAAAATTCCTAGTATTTCTGATCAACACAGACTTAAATGCCCGCTTGCCTAGGTTTAGGGTTTCTTTGTTTGGTTTAATTTTTAGATGGTATAATAATAATGACTGGCAATTTCTGCTCTTACTAATTATTCTCTGAAATTGCTGGTGTGAAAAAAACCTCACAATCTAGCAAACCCAACTCAAGACTCAAGGTATTTTAACCAGTACCTTATGAATTGGGTTGCCAAGACTGAATACATTTTTCTCCCTTGACTGCATTCCTTTGAAAACAACAAATCAGCACAAGGTGGTGCTAAACAGCACACTATTAATACTTTTCCTGTACACAGACTTGAAGAAAACTTTGGATAAAGGCTCTTTTTCTTTAGGAAAAAGATCTTTTTTTAACTGCCTGATAAAATAATTTTTTCTCTGTGAATTTTTTTACTTCTGTATGTCATGACTGGGTTAGTTTTTCCAGTAAAGCCTGCTCACTTTGGCTGTCAAGGATGTCTCTTCTGAGAGGTTTGGGCACCCAGTTTTTAGATAAATGCAGTAACTTCATCTTGGGTTTTCCTTACAGGAAGGTGTAGCTATTATCTACTTATTTTTAAGTGAATGGTGGTATTTTTCACCTCCGTTCCACAGCTTTTTGAGGTTTGTGAGTTGTTTCTGAGAAAATCCATGCAGCTGCTGTACTGTGGGCTTAAGCTACAGGGTTCTGTATTTATTTGGAAAAATTGCTAAGGAGAGGTTGAAAATGTGAAATGGGTGGAGAAAACTAATCACAGATGGTGGGACTTGAATGTGCAGATTCAGGACTGGCAGCTCCAGGGACACCTAGGAGGTTTGAGCTGCTGATGTGCCTGAAGTGGTTAGAGATGCAGTGTTCAGTGGGCTGCTGGCCTCCTTGCTTCACCTGCAAGCAGAAGCCCTAAATGGATACTTTGTTTTCTTGTCATCACATCTCCTCTCCTGTAAAAATACTCCTGAGATGCAAACTGAAAGGGATGGACATCTTTAAAAATCTTCTTTTTCAGAGGAAAGCAAAACTGGTCTCTCTGAAAAAAAAAAAAAGAAAGAAACCAAATTGTGTTCTTGCTAGTAAACACAAAGTAGATCCGCCACGGTCAACTAGCTAGGGTACTGTACTTGCTGACCCTGTGTTTCTTGAAGAATCTTGACTCCACAGATATCTGCCAGCACTTTTACATTGTATCTGCACCTCAGAGACTTTCTTTTGCATCTTCTGCCCTTTAAGATGATGTTTTATGAATATGTCTCCCGGAAAACCTGCAACATTATTTTCTTTGCAAAACAATTAAAGGTTGAAATGGATCTTACTTCTTTCTCATTATATAAATCCCAGTATCAGAGAGAGCTTCCTAAGGAACCTGGGAGGAGCAGCTACTATTATACATAGGCAGCTGAACTACCTGTTCGCTCTTTCTATGTGCATGATTTGATGGGCCCTCCTGTTTATCACAGAACTGATATAGAGCATCAAGTTCAGTGCGGTATGAAAACTTGTCTTTTCTGGAGTCATCTGAGATGTCTGATCACTTATGACATATCATATTGACTTGATATTAAAGTAAGACTGGACATTAGGAAGTGTTAATTCACAGAGAGGGTGGTCAAACACTGGAGCAGTCTTCCTGGAGAGGTGGTTTATGTCCCAAGCCTGTCAGTGTTTAAGATGCATTTGGACAATGCCCTCAACAACATGCTTTAACTTTTTGTCGGCTCTAAAGGGGTCAGACAGTTGGACTACATGATCATTGTAGGTCCCTTCCAAATGAAATATTCCATTCCATTCTATTCCATTCCATTCCATTCTATATAAAGAACAGCTGCCTTTCTCTCACAATTTGTTTGGACAGGAATTAAACTAATGAGTGAGAGGAGGTTGGCTTTAATCTCATTTATTAGTTAATATATACATGAATATTTACTAATATACTAATGTTGCCAGAATTGAGGGTTTGAAATACAAACGGAGTATCTCTTTAATTCTTATAACCCAGTTTTCCATCAGTGAAACTAGATGTCTGAAACACATTTGTAATCGCAGTAACACATTTTCTGTTGGAAGCAAAGTGCAAATCAAGACTTGTTCCTCCTGCATGCCATTGACACTCAATTTTATTAAGAAACATTTCTTTGATCAAGAGTTAATACTTTATCTATTGACTCTTACCAGGCTTACCAATGCTGATGTATGTTAATATGCTAAATTGTGTTTTGTAGCTAACTATTCATAGACATTTTCATCAGAAGTTGAGTCTGCACAACTCATTAGGATCTGAAACATCCAAACTTATGGTGAAGTTCTTTAGGTGGTTATGGTATGAGCTGTTTGAAGAAAATTTGGCAAGCATCAGGAGATTAGACATGTTTATATAGTGGGAACATTGAATTAGTTTTGGATAAGTACCTGAACTTCAAAATGTAGTTCAACAGCTGTCTGGAGTGAGCAAGATGTTCCTTTTCCAGATAGGTTATCCCACAGGTTTTTACTGGATAGATGGACCAGAAGTCTGCTCTCATATGCAATTGCTTTCTTTCTATGTTTTAAGCATCAAGTGCAGAACAGACCTGGAAGCACAAAGTGGCATTTCCAAGGGTGACCTCTGATACTCCTCATCTGTGTTTTTAGTTTCGGCCAGGAGTCTGAATGGCAGCACACAGGGCAGCCAAGAGTGACTTTTTCATTATTAAAGGAAGTGATTAGAAAATAAAATGGTTTATGTATTTATTTTTTTTTTAAATGGAAAGGGCATGAATTCATATACCAATAATCTTCCTTTTTTTTATGGTCTGTGCAGTTTTTCAGATGTGAGTCTGTGGATTCTGCAACTTTGCAAATCCTGGACTGGTGAGTTTTTTTTGTCCTCCATCACTGAGCTCTTTTTTTTTATCACTTATTTTGACCATTAGTAGTGAATTGCTTTCTTGTTTACCCAAGTCTCAGGTAGTCAAGAAGTCCTATTTTGAGTGCATTCAGCCCCAGATAATTAACTTGATGTGAAAAGTAGGTACATTTCCATGCAGGAGGGCAAGAGGGAACACAGGAGGGACCAGCACAGTTCCTTGGTTAGAGGACATGTTTCTAGGGGCTATTTCATAAGGCAGCTTTGCAGACTTAGTGAATTGGCACCAAAAGAAATTAAAAACCAGGACAAATCAAAACCTCAGAGAACTAACAGCTTTATAAATAATGATCCTTCAGCTATCTGGAGAGGCTCAATAGACAAAAACCAGATGATGAGGTAGAAATCAAAGTATTTGCTGATCTTATTGCTCCTGTCAATACTATTTCACTGCTACTTGCTTGTGCCAATGGGAGAGAGGTTTGTATTGCTGAACACCACAGCAGTGTAAAAAGCTTCAAATGCACTTTGTATAAATTGAGAATGAGTCTACTTTGTTCCCTAATCTGATTCTTTAAAGTAACTAGTGAGAGATTTTCCTTGATTACGCAACTATTTGCACTCATCATAGCCGAGTTGTTAGTCTCTTTCCTCTGCTTTATGTCTCATAATTATAGGTCTGCATACAAAGGTGTGAGGCTTTGGCATCTACATTGCCCTAAGTGACTGAAGTGCTGAAAGAGAAGACATTTTCCTCATTTTGAAAGAACACTGCCTTCGAAGAGTGCTATAAATCACTTGGTCATTATGCTGATTTTCCTTTGGCCTTCTGTTGTTGTCCTCCTGCAGTCTGGAATGAAGCACCATTTGTTTCTGGGAAAGTCTTATTGGCATTTGCAGTTTGAGCTCCTCTGGAGGATACAGCCTATGCATGTACAGAGTGGTCTAATGCTTCCCTTGCTGGAAAACTGACAGTAGTCTCTGGAGTGGTAGTAGCTTAGGTTATTAGTGACTGCATCTTTCAGGCTTCCAGCCTCTTATTCCATTAGGATATAAGAGC
Organism: Calyptomena viridis; assembly: GCA_013390005.1. Taxonomy (NCBI): domain Eukaryota; kingdom Metazoa; phylum Chordata; class Aves; order Passeriformes; family Eurylaimidae; genus Calyptomena; species Calyptomena viridis. The sequence continues at coordinate 8,064 of WEIV01010134.1, read as the reverse complement.
TTGACATTTTGATTTTTTACTTAATGAATGCATTCTCTTACCTATTGCTCAGTCATTCTGACTTAAAAAAAAAAATGAAAAGAAAAATATATATCTTGGAAAATAGAGATCTCAACTACACAGGAACTTTGTTTTCCATCCAACAATGTGACAGTGAGCAATTAGAAAAAAGAAATTCCTTAAGGTGACATTGGCATTACACTGTTATACAGTAAGAAGAATATGAACAAATACTAAACATAAATATTAAACATAAAAATGTTTGATTCAGATAATAATTTGAACAACTTCCACTATGCGAGGTGCTTACAGCTGAATCTTAGGTCCAGTCTGAGATAAAGACATGGTCATTTGTGTGTAAGCTTAATTTTCCATAACTGCTGGTTTGCAAATGGGCTTTGGTTTGGACTAATTTCCTTAACATGGACTTTGCGTATGATTGTATATTCTGACATATTGCTATTCTGCAGTGTGCCTAGTTATCCATTGGATCTTGGGAAGCTCTTCTGGGTGGCTGCACAGCTCAGTTCTGTCCATACCGAGCAAGACTGTAGACATCGGTCTGCTGAGTGCTTCCCTCTGGTATCTCAAGGGAGAAATGGGCTGAGCTCTTGCAGACTGAGTTGAGAACAACTGGTGCAGCTTTGTGTTGTGGACCCCTCACTGAAGTCTCCATGGTGAGCTGACAGAGAAACCCTTGGAAGCACATCTTCAGGAGCCATGGGGACTGGTGTGATGCAATGAGTAATGGTATGTAATGTGTGTGCAATGGACCTTTGGAAAATACCTGAGAACACCAGAGATAACAGCAGAAACTCTGTGTTTATCTCTGAGATGGGAAGAATTGCTCATTCAGTTCAGTATCCAGTCCTAGCAGAGCCAACATCTGCGAAAGATATAAGCAAGGTCAGACAGATAACTAAGGGCAAAACCTGCCTTTCAAAAGGCCTCCTCCTGGCTGTTTAATTAGTTTGTGAGCTCAGGTAAGAATAATATATGTCTTTAACCTTTTCAAAAAGAGCTTTGGATGTTCTAATTATCTGTAGGAATGTCTAATTCGACTGTTATTGTTGTCCAATGCTTGAATGCATCTCATAGCCCCCACAGCTTAATGCTATATCTGTAAAATGTATTCCTTTTCAGTTTCACTACTTGTGTCTTTACTTCTTGTATAGAAGATTATTTGCATAAGACTTCTGTCAAAATTTATCTCTTAGAAACAGACCGGTTTCACACTAAGGCCCTGATTCTCATTCTACAACCAGGTAATTTGGAAGCACTAACTTTACAGGAAAAACAACATGAGGCCTACAAAAATGTGCATTATGGATTTCTGTTACAGCTACAGGGAGAAGGAAAATACAAGGAGTTGCAACAAGTCCCTTTTAACTAGTGCATATTCTATTGACCTGGGGAGATCTTTGATTTTGTTTTAATTTTCATTGATTTTGTATTTTTGTATTTGTTTACCTGAACAATTTAGGCTAAGAGAAGGGGATTTAATTTTTAATATAGAGGAAGCTTTTACAGGCTTTGAGCCTGTCAGAGTTTTTTGAAAATGTTTGGGAAGCTGACATTCCTTTACAGTAGTTATTGGACATTACTCATGTGCTTAGTATTCCATTCTATTGGTCTTGCCTCTGTCCTCTTGGGCTCCATACCGGTGTGTTTGTGTTAACATAACCAGGAAAACTCACAAGAACTATCACAAGTGTATCTACTCAATGTAGCAAGACATTGGTTTCAATTTCCCATCAGAATAGTGGTTTTTCTATGTTTTTTCATACAAAATATTTCTCTCATTCTTGGAGGAAGATTGTATTCTTCAAATTCCTCAAGAATTGTTTGAAATTACCCCGCTTCTGCCTGGTAGGAGTCATCTTCACAGGAGTTTCAGCAGTTGGTTGGCAAAGAGGCTGGTACACACATAGAAACCTACTTGGGTTTCCTGAAATCAACAAAAAATTTCTTTATTGACCATGACAGATTCTGGAAGTGATCTGTATAGTTTGATGAACTTTTTGGAATGGAAGAAAATCCATTAATGAGCTTTTCAAGAGTTTGTGAAAATGTTCTAGTAAGACTAATTTTGTTGGTAACATGGTGCTATCAGAAAGTGAAAATTTCCCAGAGGTAAGAACACAAAAGGAGTCACAAGTCTAAGACAGTAGATTGGAGTGATAGGATATACTGGCATATAGTTTCTAGCGATTAAATAGTATGGAAAATTGGGAAAGTGCTTCTAAAATTTTATGCGCTATTTTGAACTTGTGTGATTGATTTATTATAGAATTAATATACTTCAGCAGAACTCATCTGATTTAGACCAGTTAGAGATGTGGTCCACTGTACATTGTTGGGGAAAAGCAGGAATGTGTTTAAGGGAATCTGGCAAAAGTTTTCAAGTTATTCTTGTTGCAAGTGTGAGCAAAGAAAGTGTGCCTGAACAAAGTGAGCAAGCTACCTTCGTGTATGGCACATATGTATCTAACATGTGATGTTCACCACATACAAACCTAAAAATGTTGTGAAGGATTTCTGTTGAGCTGTAAAGTGATCAGCAGGCTTTTCTGCTTACATTACCCTTGAAGCATTTTGAACCATATTCTGTCTGTATAAATGCAAGTGACTGAAGGATGAAATGCTGGAACACTGTGAAATGATGAAAAAGGCACACCAATCCTGTCAAAACTCTGAAGTTTTCTGTAGCAGTTGAATGAGTGTGAATTTAGTTCACTGAGTTCAAACTAAGGGCCGGGTGGAGTTTTCTGCTGACAGGGTTTGAAGGGCAAATTGGCAATATGGTGCATTTCCACCTCATGCTTCACTAATGGAAACCATTAGGAATTCATATGAAACCATAATAGAAACCATATGATTTCAAATCACTTTAATATTTAAATTTCATCTTTGTATATTGTCTACTATTTCTTCTCTCACTATTACACTATATAGGAGTAATAATGCTTGCTCCAATACTAGGAAAATAAGGACAGGTCCCTGTATGTCATGGGACATATTTCTTTTTTATCCTTCAACAGCCTTCTTTTCCTGTGCCTCAGGAGGCCTACCTCTGCAATTTTCCTTCAGTACATTTCCAGCTCTTCCAATAAGCATTGATTCTCACCACAATATCCTCTCAAATTCATTCCCTTCACAATATCCTCCCAAGGTCTTTCCCTTCATAGTTTGGTCTTCACTGCTGAATGCCACTACTGCATATCAATTATTCAGCAAGCTACCTTATCAGGTGAATAGGAATAGTTGCAAGGAAAGGGATGGGTTTGTGCTATAATCTGTATGTAGGACTGCAATAGATGTTGACTCAGACATAAACAAAGAACATCCTTTCTGTGCATCACACAACCTCCCAATTTTTCAATGTGCCATGACAAACTCGAGACTGCAAAATAAGAACCAAGAAGTCATAAAAATGGTTTGATAGGGTCTCAGAGATCTAATAGCCACAGGCATTTAAAAATCACAGAATTTATAGGAAATTGGATTTAGGATGTGAATGAATGAGTTGCCCAATAACTTGGTTTATGTTGATATCATAACTTTTAAGGTAAACAAAATGGCTTTATTTGTAAATCCTTGTTTCCTTAAAATCATAATAATACCTCTAGTAGCAGTGCAAGGGTTCTTTAAATAACTCCTCTATATGAAATGAAATGAAATGTGGTTTATGATTTATTCTTCTGGCTGCCCTCTATAGACAGCCTTGCCTAAATTCTGTAGAGCTGAAGGCAATGGATACTGGCATGAGGCCATGGAACATTAGTTAATGTAGCAAAACAGAAATGCAGGACTATCATAAGTCCTGGAGATCTTTGAGAAAAAGGAAAGTAGCTATAGAGAAAAGCTGAAATAGCCATTATAATAACTTGATAAGCCTAATACAAAATGAATGTGTGGATTGGCCTGATCAACAGCAGGAAGGGGAAATCTGTGTGTCTGTTCACACACACAACTGTGATTATGCATTATGTGATTATGTGTAAATGAAGGTATTTTCAGGAAGAGTCAGTAAATTGAAACTGATTGTGTGAGTCTTCCTAGCACATCTCAGCTGATTAACCATGAAAATAACAGGGAAAGACTTCCTATATTTTTCCTAATCTCACATATTTTTTTGATAATTCAAAATCAGTCAGTAATAGAGGGCTCTCATAATTGTTGTCATTCCCCTATATTTCCTGGAATGTCCCTCACTCTTGTTAGACTGTAGCTCTTGTCAAAACCACTACCATATCTTTTCTCCCACCACAGGAAGAAGCACAGTTCCGCCACCTTTATCCCCTGGAATTATTTAAAAACAGGCTGCCCCTGAAAACATCTGGCTGTGTTTTAGGATGTTTTTATTAAACTTGCATACTATTAGGCAAATACAGAATTATGACTAAGCCATACTGAAAAATGAACAAAATAGGAATGCACTTAGAGGGAAAAAAACAAGTGAAAATGTGTTTCATCAGAAACTCCTAATTTTCCCTTGAAAAGTCATTATGTACAATTACGTTTGGTTTTATATGCATGCCCTTGTGCTCCATATAGGTTTGATTTAGGGAAAGAAGCAAGGGAGAATGGACAACATAGGCCCTCTTTCACCTCTGCTGCTCTGATGATCTCAGTTTCAGTGATTGAGTAATTCCTAATTTGTAGACTGCAGATGCAGGCTCTGGGGTTCTCTGGTTTATCAGTTTCCAAGAACTGGCTTTAGAAACATTTTTTTAAAGTTCAAAGAGCAATGTTTTGGAACAATCTCTGGGGTACATTATATTCTAAAGGAGATAATAATTTCAATGTCCCTTGAGGTTGGTGCTCAGTTCTCATTTTAACTCTGGATGAACTGCAGGGTAAGCAGGCAAAAAAAGAAGGTGTCAGTATTTAGTCCTACTCCTATTTAAAGAAGTTATTTCCAAGGGATCAAAATTTCTTTTCATGCTCTATTGCAGACAACTTAAAAGATAATCTTCCCCTGTTGAGTCTCTCTATGATTTGGAAACATTTACTTATATTGCAAATTCTGCTGTGAAAGTGTTCTGCTATGGACACAATATGGGCTCCTAGGTGTTTACATACTCTCAGAGCAGTACAGAATCTATCTTGCTTCTTGGTTATGACAGCTGGTTCCAATTTTTGCAGTATGTTCATTGTTTTCAATGAATAGTACATTGCATTAACTAGGTACGTCATATCTCCAGATTGCTGAGGACCTCCCGAAGAGTGTGAGGTACAAGCACTGATCTGACTTCCTATCATGAATAGTCATTTTTCACTAGTTGCTCTGAACTTTCCTGAGAGTAGATGGAGATATAGTCATAGAGGAATTTTGGCCATTTTTGAGATGACTTCACTTTTCATTGCCTCTTCCTTTTTACATTGCAGATTTTTTTAAATGAAGGCATGATGAATGCAGATTATAAAATATCTGGTAGCTAAAGGTCTATCTAGTCTTTACCTCGAGGTTTTTTTATTTTGGTTTGTTTTGGTGTGGTTTTCTTTCTCTGTCACCTATATTCACATCCATTAAGTTAAAGAATATTCCCGTTCTTCATTAAACCATGTCAAACCTGTAATTAAAGCATGCTCTCTGCAGCTTCCATTCTCTGAAGTCAGGCCTAGAGCCAGATACAACTTCTCTTCAGCATCCTTCAACTAGAATATAAACAGTACACATCATTCCTGGAGACTAAGCAGAGGCATACATAGCGTGGTTCGCACCCACGCTCATCTCTTGGATGACCTTGCTGCTCTTACTGGGGGAATGTATCCAAGTTTCTTATCACCAGATGGAGAAGTGGAGGGAGAACAGGAAAAGAAGCATCTGTTTCTCTCCTGTTAGAGCATTGGCTCTAGGGCTAGGCATGGCTAGAGAGCTTGAGAGCTTAATAGCACTTCCAAATGTTTAATGTCTGCCGCACAGCTAATGGCCCATGCATGCCCCATTCTTTGCTGCTCATGGGAGAAGACAGGCTGGATAAATACTCTGTAATAATCTGGGAAATGGGACAAGAGGAAAGAAGTAGCTGGAGAAAAGAGTCAACCCATTATCCCAATCGGTGTGTCATCAGACTGCTAGCTTTAATATTGCCCTGGTAATGCTCAGAATGAAAATTTATTATTTCCTCAGGTCATGGCACCATTTACTGACCACATCCAAGAGCCTGTTAACGTAGGCCTCCTCACCTTTATTCAAACAATGTTTTTATCTTTGCTGTTTCATTGAATTCCAGAAGGTAGAAAATGCAAATGCAGACAAACATCTGTAACAAGATAGTTACAGAACACGTATGCAATAGGAAATCAACCACTAAACTTGAAAACTAAATACCAGGTAACTATTTGGTGTAAAAATAGTAGTCAGGACTGAGACATCCCAGCTGTAGATATTATCCATAGAAATCTTCAGCAATTAGAGTAGCTGCAAAGACTAGCTCTCAGAGGATTGTGGCTCCATATATATTTAGATGTTCCTTTTATATCCATCTGGTGAATGATGAACTCAATGTTTTTTATTTCATTACTAATTTTTAAAACAGAAATGCCTTAGTGATTCAACAGAGTGGAGTTTCATGTGTCTTGCTCAGCACCGTGATCTGCAGATGGCTGGTTGACGGCTAAACTGAGGCTATTTTAAGGCCTATGATTGCACATTGTTGTGGTTGGGATGGCCAGAGCGACATTAATCACACGTGTTCTGCATGTTCAGGGGTGCTGAAATGTAACAATTTATTGTTTACAGAATAGACATTTATAGACATCAGAAGGTTTGCATATTCTAACATAATTGGTAGAGAGTTATCTAGCTACTTCACCATTGGCTAAAGGTACGACACTTGCTCTCTGCTCATCTCAGCTGCCCCTTCTCTCTCCAGGCATGTAGAATTGCATGCCTACCTGTGGCATCTCCCCCTGTTTTTGTATTAATGCTACAAAAACTGCCAGCTTAATTTTTCTGCAGGGCCCTTTTGCAGAAAAAACAAGCACACTTGGCAGTAGAAGTAGAACAAATACAGCCAACGATATTACCAGTTCTTGTAACTGAGGAGATATCCTTCAAAGTCTGTCAATTTTTGACCTCAGATAAAGGCAGCATCATGAGCAGATGCAAATTGC
>WEIV01010133.1:2400-25051 GCA_013390005.1 Calyptomena viridis | reverse complement strand
CAGAGATGTTTGTTTGTTTATTGCTATGTTTCTGCTGCAGCAGATAAGGATGTGGCAATGACAGTGGTGCCACATGGCTTCTGCCATTGATGGAAGAAAGGAACAGAAACAGTACAGGTAACAGTGAAATTATGTGAGATAATAAGGGCCTAGACTAATCCTAGAAAGATTGCTGTTTGGATTAAATAGGCTCTGAATACTTTGTGATGTTTCTGGCAAATTTTTCATTAGGTATTAGCTGTCTGTTGTATTTACTTTGCATATGCTTGGTTTTGTTCCCTAAATTTTTTGTCAAAGAACTGCATTCAGCTCACAGGGACTTGTAACACCCATGTTTGGTTCTCCATGTCCAGTCACTCTAACAGGAACCTGCATTTACTATTTAAAATGAAGAAGATTAATGTAAACACACCTTATCTCAGAAGTCTCAGCTTGATGCTCAGAAACTCTGGACAGTCCTGCAGGCCTTATCCTACTACATGAGCAGATTTTTTCATAGAAAGAGACTCTGAGAGAAAAGCTGCCATGAAGGATTTATAGTCCATGCAGGCAGTCAAAGGAAAGAAATAATTATCTTCCATGTTTGCCATACTGTGAACACAGAACTGTCAGGTTTAGTGAGTTCAGCAGCACTGGTTTAAGACCTAACTCTTCCCAGCTGTTTGCCACATGGGTGAATAGCACACAGTGTCCTGGATAGCAAAATGGGATTTTCTATTTTGAGTGATGGAACACACAAATAATTTGTGTGAGGACTTATTATTAGCTATGTATAGAAATGAGAGCAGTTAAAGGGCTCTCATTGTCCTATATTTTTATTTGTAAGACATGTGTGAATTCTGTTCTATTTTTAAAAAAAATTAATATTTTTTTATGCTACATTTCATCTTCATACTGACAAAATAAAACAGGGCTAAACTTGGTTCATTTGAGATATCTTACAGAACACAGTACCTTGTACTGTAGCTTTTCATCAAAATGGAAAACATTCAGAAAGCATTATAGCATTATATACCTATAATACATATGTATTTATATGCATTAGATAATTATATATTTCATATAGCATTGCCATATCAGAAGTATATGTTCTGTTTGTTGATGTGGTTTCTTTGGCTTCTATGAAGCTTTGGCCATTTAGGCATCCAAGAAGTGTATGTTTGCTGTGTCTAAATTTAATTTCAAAGACTTTGACTGCAATTCTTGTCTCTTCATAATGTTTTAATAAATACAAGTGTTCTAAGTCCAGGAGGTACCACTGCGATAATCTGTTATAATTTTCCACATAACAGCTGCTAGATAATTTTATCTACATCAAGTCCATAATTTCTAATTTTGTTCAGCTCTAGGCTTGTTCCTGTTGAAATTAGAGAAAAAAATTTGCCCTTGATTTGAGAACACAATGTGGATGAAAGCTAATAGATCTGGGCCATTCTGTAGAGCAGTAAAAATACTGAATACATTTGAGTCCCTTATGCTTCCTCTGTTTCTGTTAGCCAGGTTTGTTACACTTTGCTACCAAGATCACATTTGGATCAACAACTAAACTTGAATCGTTTTCTATATTTTTGGTAATGTGTTTATGGGAAATCACCTGAGTACACAGGAAGTTGAAAATCTTGGTTGAATGGCGGGGGCAGAGGGGCATGATAAAGAATAATTTTTGGCCAAGTATAACTGTGGATAACACTCCTTAATAAGTAGAAAATAATCATTTGATGAGCTGGGCTTGATTGACTTAGAGAGCATGAAGGCATTGATTTGCCTACATTTTTTCAGGTACAGGTTTTTAGGCGATTACTAATGAGTTTGTTTTCAGCAATGCATGTTGTAAAGGTTAGTTCAGGTCAAGTGGAGCATATGGAACATTCTGTGGAAAAATTTATAATAATTCCTGTTTTACAAAACCCTCACTTTAGGTTATACTGATGTTTTCACCTACTTAGTCCTTCCCTTACTGTCAAATACCATACCTACAAAATACTCTCACAGATACAAAAGCTGGGTTAAGTATTGGAATGTTATTTTCCATAAAAATTATAATTTATTCACAAATTCCAGATTTGCTGCTTCTAGATTTTAATTCTCTTTCCACAGTACTAAAATAGCATTGGAGCGGTATATTGTAGAAGACAAAGCAATATTGACAAAAATTTTCTGTTAGGTAATCTGTTTATACAGGGCTTGTTATCCTAAGTGGCTTTAATGGCACACTGCCGACCATGTGGAGATTCAGGGGCGATTGCTCCCACTCGGGGAAATACAATGTTCCTTAGTGTCTCCTCAGTAGGACAGTTCTGTCTGGCTGCGATGGGCAGACGGCACCATCATTTTTTTTTGCAAGTGAGAGCTCATGGAGCTAAATTCAGTTCTTTAGGAAGCAGGCATAACTTCTTCACTGAAGGAGTCAGTTGATTTTTGCCTGGTAACATCTTGTCTGAATCTGGCCTCTTGTGATATAATGAAATTTGAGGTAGAAATAGGAAAGGCAGTTCAGAGAAAATGTCACCCCGACTCTCTAACCTTAAAAGAATGATAAATAAAGATTTTATTTAATAATTTTTAAAATGGAGTTTTTAATAAAATGTTTTCTTGAAGGTTTGGAAATACTTGGTCTAATTTTTAGCATACTTCAGCTAATTTATATCATAGCCTCTTTGCTCTGGGGCTGATATTAGAAAAAAATTCCTTATGGGATACTTAGGAGGGAGTCCAATTTAATAGTTTAAATCTTGTTAAAAGTTGTCAATACAGGCAAGTGGTTCAGATTCAGAAGCTGATATATGCTTGAATTTCTGGGCCTGTGCCAGATAAATTCTTCTTACTCCTGCAAGGTTAATATATTGAAATATCTATAAGCAGGTTGGGTGCTGACAGCGAGGACTGTCTATAAAAGAGAACGTAAAGAGGCAGAAAAATATCTTAAGAGATTTACAAGATGTTTCATAGCCACTGCTGCATAGCTGCAGGATGTATTAAACCATGCAGGTAGTGTGGACAGCCTGGCTGTGCGGCATTATTGTGACTCATTGATAGGGTTGGAATCCACCCAGCAGGAGAAGGGTGCAGGGAAAATGGAGTCGGATGAGAGGTAACAGGCAGAGATGTCAATGACTGAAAATGCTATGAGATATCAAGGAAAAAAAATAGCCAGGCAATAACACAGTGCCCACAGAGGCAGTAGAGCCTCCATCCACAGAGACACTCAGAATTCCACCAGACAGGAGCTTTCTCCAAACTAGATTTTTCTCTGAGTCTGCATTTCAAATGGCTACTTCCATGACACCAGCTTTTCTTTTTCTGTCCTTATGGTGCCAGCATGGTCATATGGGAAGTCTTTGATACCTCACTACTTGTATTTGGTGGACATCACAAATAATTTCAAGCAAAACAGATAAAGCCATACATTTTTATATATATATTTATATATATATACCTAATTACATATATTTATGTGATCAGTGTTTTAATTGGAAGCTTATTTTCACCAAAACTATGCTAAAGACGAGCTAAAAGAATCCCAAGTATTCAGGTTGATTAGGATGATTAGCCTCTTGTTTTAGGTAAGCCTTATGTGTCTCTCACACTGTTCAGCAGTTGGTGTGCATGCTTGGTAATGCAAAAATACATTATATTCAGGATAAGATTTACTGCATTGCTTATTTTGGACAACTTTGTGTATGCCAAGCTTCTGGTTTGTGAAAAATCATGAATGTACTCTTTGGAAAGAAAAGGAGAAAGAGGAAATGAGAACAACAGGATGTGAGTGCTTAGGTAATTTTTAAAGTGTGGTGCTGCCTGAATTTAATTAATAATGTTCATTTTCACAGTTTCATAAGAAAATGAATCACAGGTTTGATCTGGTTTGAAATGAGCTTCAGTCAATTGGTTGATATGATGATATAAAACTGAAATAAAGGAAGTGATAACATTCATCAAGAGAAGAAGGAATTGAGTTTACAGGGTATTCAGTCTGCCCTCAAGCTCAAGCACTCAGTCTTGAAGGGAATTTTTTTAATGTGATGGGATTGATAATATGAGTCACAGCAGCATCCATTAACTTTGTTTTGAAACCGTAAAAGATGCATGAAATTCAAATCCAGATGCAGAGTGGTCAAGAATTATGATTCACTCTTCTATTCAAGAAACATAAAAAATATCACTCATAAACCTTAGATGTTGGATCAGGTTTTTATCTCAACAAGTCTGGCATGTTGATGCTGGTCCAACTTCAGCACAAATAATGGGCAAACTATGTACATTTTGGGGTTGCACTGATCGTAAACCTATAGTTTTGTATGTTTTCAAATGAATCTCGTTCAATAAAAGTACAATCTAGAAGTTTAGGGCGTGCCATATCCCATTATGAAATATTTGTGTTCCCTGCTAAATGTATGACATCTGTGAAGGGGGTTAACCCTTACAGAACTACAGGTTCCATGGGTAGAAGGTGTCCTTGGGACAGAGATGGTTCAAGAAGGAGTGATGATTTGCCAATGTAAGCTTTTGATGATATAGTGCTTTTAACATAATATCTTTTTGGAAGATTTTGGCAGAGGATTCTCTTGTGGCATCTGGCAGTGCAGGAATTTTCTTCCTCTTTCTGGCAAGTGCTCTTTCACTTACACTTAGTCAAATTAGGGTCATCCATGTTTCGCAGTGAGCTTGTTTTCTTACTTCTCTCTTGAAGCCTTTAGCACTAGTACTGTAAAAAATAGACAAAACCTAGAAATTGTCTCAAGGATTGATTTGGGAACCAAAATGGAGACAAATAAAGGTGGAGACAACCCTTCTGACCATTCAAACTTTCCTTCTTTACCAATGGTAACTTCTCACAGGACATTGCGTTTTGTTGCCTTTTCAGTGCAGTGCTGTGACCAGCTTCAGCAGAACAGTAATTATCTTTGAGTGAAGTGTTTGCTTGTGCATGTATCATGAAGCCCCTCACTAACACTGTTGTTCTGTGCCCATGTTTGAGATAAAGCATCGTTATTTTCTTCTTTCATGGCAAAAACACAACAGTTTCCAGTTACTGCTTACAAATACCAAAGCACAGAGGAGGCTGAAATTTACTTTAGAAATCATTTCCATTATCAATGAATCATCTCTCTTTTTAATTAGATGAGAAGGGCAGGCATGCCAAGTCCCAGTGCACTAGCACATTATAGAAAACTTGTAATAAAGATGTGTGCTTTTCCACTGAAGTACTCAGTGAATCTTTGCAGAACAGATTACTAAATTATTGAAAATATCATAGCCAATGAATTCCTACTTTTTCATGATATATTAAGTGATTAAACTTCTCAAATTCTACCTAGAGCAGTGTCTGACTTTTTCTAAATGAAATTCAAAATTGTATATTATTTCAGTCTGGAAAAGCAATAATGGGAAGTATGATCAGAAGTGAAGTTGTGTACACTACATATCAAATACAAATCCCACTGTAATAATAAAATATTTGGTATAGAAGTGATATCTGCCTTTCCCTCATAAAAAGACTCCCAGTTACTCCTGTCAAAATAGGTGGAGTCAAATTTAAACAAGAGCCATTTTTTAAGGAAAATGGCTACTGATCACAGCCAAATAGCCTCTATTTTTCAGGGAGCCAGCTTGTCTAGTTTGTCTGCAAAGACTTCTGAATAATAAACCACAAATAACTATATGGACTTCTGTCTACTTTTCATCTGTGAATAAATAGGCTTGTCTAATGAAAAATTGATCAGACTTAAATTTAGCAGCAACAAAGAATGAAAAAAATCATAACTGAAAAGCAGAATTTTATTTGCTTTCATCATAAATCAATTCATAGCAGGTGGAATTAAGTCATTGAGGGAACTATTACGGCAAGAAAATTTAAGGCAGATTGTATAAGACACAAGCTCTTTTACTGCTCATAGGATTTAACATGAATGACAAATACCTCGCAGTTTCCAAATTATAACAGTAATGCAAAACATGATTTCATCTTGTCCTTGTCCATGCACTACATGGATTATTGCATATGCCTAATTTCCATGCCAGTTACTGCAGGACTTGTGCTTGTTCTGTTCCTTGGCCCTCCAGCACAATGCTGTAACATTGCTCTGTTGTTAAAAATGGTAGTTTTAGTTAGATATAAATAAAAAGCATTTCTAGTGGGAGATGTAGGAATCCTCTTCCTTTGGATAATGTGGTCTGAATAAATATGGGGACTAGGAAAACAAACATAAGTGCTGTCTTTTACCTTGTTGTGTAAACCATTAAGAGTCTTCCCAAGGGACCAATGTCATACACTCGCCTATCAGATGTTAGAGGTAGCTATGGTCTGTGCAATGATACCGCCTTTTGCTTTCTGTTTGTGTGAATAGCTAGGATCTCTCAGGAAAATAAATATCTAAAAATTTTCCCTACACATCTTGAGTCAAACAAAATCTCTAGAATATCTTAATAGATACTGCTTTTCTGAAAACTAATAATTTTTCGCCTGTATCTATTCTCCTGCATCTTTGTACATATTCCCTCCTTTGTGCTAGAAACAACACTTGTGTGGTCACAGGGTCAACTTTATTACAAAAACCATCCAGATAAATTAACTGAAAGAAAAAGAAGCTAATTAAAAAAAAACAACTTAGTTGCACTGTGGGTCTTAAAGAGGTTTAGCTAAGTGTAAGGCTGAAACTTGGGACTTACTTTTAATGTGTTACCTCAGATGCTTTATCATGACTTCAGTGGAGGCCAATTGACCTCACTGAGGATTTTTTCTTGAAGATGAAATTAAGTGTCTTTCTAAAGAGTTGAAATCACCACAGATTAGAACAGAACAGATTTGTTCATCAAGACCAGTTTTTCCAGCTTATACAACTAACCTAATCTGAAATGACTCAATGACTTAAAGTAAGGAAAGGTTGAATTTTTATTAATATTCTCCTTTACGATTCATTCTTTATCCTTTACCATAAACTCCCTCAACAGCCTTGACCCCAAATGGTTCAAGTCTAAGAAGTCATTAGACAAAATTAAACAAAATTCTGCAGAGCACAAGGCCATTTTTTTCTTCCTTTGGAGGTCACCCAGCCAGTGTTGCTCTCCAGTGCTTCCATGCTCAAAGCCTGGCTGCTGTGAGAGCTCTGTGATCTGATCCCCCTGCAGCTCATGTGGCTGTACCAGGGCCATGAGCAGCTGTCTGAACTCATTGCAATGGTGAGGATTCAGAAAAGGTGGGACTAGCAGAAGGTAGATATGATCTATTTTTTTTTTGTCTAGTTCATGCACCCTGCTTCGTGTTCATCCACTTGTGTCTATCCACTCTTAGGGATAGAATCTCATTTCCAGTTTTAAACTGGAACGGTTGAATGTTCCTAATTGTTCCTAAACAATTTCAGGAGATAATGTGTATTTCACATCAGCAAGATTTTCATCCTATCTTTCTTTTAGGACCCAGCTGTAAATTCCCAACCCGATTCTGGTTAACAATCTGACTGCAAATAAATAAGTGAAGGAGCTTTTTTCAGCAGCTGCATATGTTAGTGCTAGTTTTTGTACACGTAGTTTCTTGCATATGAGCAGCTTATTTCTTGTGAGTCTTAATTTCCTAGGTGATTAGTATTGCATGATAAGAATTAAAAATAAATATTTGGAAAAAAATTAAGGCTTTATTAAGACAGTGAATAAATTTACTTACAGTTAGATTTATCAAGGATAGAGGCTAGAAAATTCAATGAGGGTGGGGGATGGACAGAACTAGATTCTCAACTTTAGCCTGGGAAAATTGCTTCTGTCCCTGTAGCTACAGAAATACCAGGCTTCATCTCTGGAGCGTTTCGAGATGCTTGAAAAATTCCTAGTGAGGACTAGGTATGATTATTTCAATCATTTTTAGGTTATACAAAACTTGTCAAATGTGAGTAATACTGACCTTACCTCTAGAGGGCCTATGAAGTTTACTATTTCCTCTCTTCTTTGCATCCATCCTATGGGAAAGGTCCTGTGCAAGAGCAAAATGTTGTTATTGTCGTAGTGTATCAGAAATGTTTGAGGCTTCATTGTCAGTAAGCCTCGGGGGCCACTGCTTATTCCTCAAGCAGTTAGAGCAGAATAGCTGTCAGTTACCAACTCCATGAGAACTCCTGAAGCCTTCTGTCCTTGTTATTTTTACCAAAATTTTTTTTTGTGGCTTAGTATATTGGAAAATAGGATATAGGGGAGAGAATTTGCAGGTTTTTAGCTGGATATGTTTGAAGCACAGCAGTTCCACAGTGAGGATGGTATTGCATTTACTTTAAGGGATAGGTTCGGGTGTGGACACGTTTATGTTGGCTTAAGTCTGTTTTATATCCTTTCAGCTTGCACTTGATAAATTGCAGAAAGTAAAAGCCCCCTACAAACACTAAATAAAGATATGAAAATAAGCCAAGATTTTTTTTCTGTTAATGGGCTCCACGTGTTCTTAGATCTGCCTTTACATTTTGTCTGTTTCATTTTCCCTAATCAGCAATTTGAGAGTTGTACAAATTAGGAGAAGAGCTTTCAACAACCATAACTAAACATGAAACAGTTATGACAATGAAATGCCTTTGAATCCCCTCAGATTCAGAAAGAATGGGAAAAAACTAATTTCCTGAAGACTTTTCCCATTCATTCTGCATAATCTCCACTAAACCTGCCTCCTATCCTCATAGGATGATTCCCCAGTCAGCACATCTGCGGAGGTGTGTGGTTACTCTGCTGTGTTACAGCCCAGAGCACCTTCAGCTGTGACTTCTACTTCATCTCATCCAATTTAACTCTCTCCAGCTACAGAAGGCTAATAATGAGCAGGTTGCCATAAGTTTTTAAAGAAACAGCAGGAAACATCTTAATGCAACTGTCAGTCTGTGCACGTACTGTGGGCACTTGCTCTCTCCGATAGCCTGGAGCTTAAAAGCGCTGCTCTTTGCCAAGGAAGAGGCGGCTATCTTCAATCTGGCATCTGAAAATGACAAAGTGATCTATCAAACAGAATTAGGAGCACAGATCCTTCCTGTTCTGTTTAGCTTTGTAATTCAATCTGAGTCAAACCAGAGGCCTGGCCTGAGGAGAAGTGCTCCTTCAAATCTAATGAAGCAGTCCTACGATTTACCATCATGCAAACATTAATATGTAAACTTCCTATGTATATAAGAGATATAAAGGCATATTGTATATGACAGGAGTTACTTGTCGAGGTATGCTAAATCTAAAGCTCTTCTACTGGATTTTTCTTCACACTTCCTGCAGGCTTCCACATCTACCTTTCTATTTGTCTTTTCCATGCCACTCCAGAGATCCTGGCTAAATTTTCTCCCTATGCCAAGGTATATTCCTGAAAATAGACTTAGAATTATCACAAAGAGCTTGTGAAAAACTTCTCTGGGCTGACAGTAACATGGCAGATTTGAAAAGTCTCCTTAATATTTCACTGATTTTTGTCATGACCATTCTGTTTTTACACTTTTGTTTGGGGAATGACCTTAATGTTTTCTGTACTATATGAATGTGGTCTGTGATAAAACCATCTGGACACTCTGGGTGGGTTTTTTTTTGTTTTGTTGAACTTTTTTCGTTTTGTTCCCAGCTCGATAAAATACTTTGGGGGTACAATGACATATGTAAGATATGGTAGGTAAAGATGCAAGAGAATGTGTGCAAGAAGGAGGAAATCAAAATTCCTCAGCTTAGCATAACTTTTCCATCATGATCTGTTCCTCTCCCTGGAATGCTGTTTTGTACCTGTTGTGCAGTGCTGGTTTAATTATGAATGTGTTTATGCTACATATTTACTCCAGAGACTCTGTTATTAAAATAGAGCATTTAACATCTCATCTAAAATGGCTCATGCAAAAAAAATCATTGACCAAGGGTACCTTCATCTGACTTCAATTGCTTTATTTTTCATTCTGCCCTTGCTTGTCTTCCACTCTTTTTTTTCTGTGTCATGCCTGATGTTTTGATTCTAAATTCTCTGGTAGAAGCCATCTCTCATATATCTATCTAGCACATCACAAAAGGACACTAACTTCTGTAGGTTTTCTGGGTGAAATTGTGACAAACATTAAAATCTTTCTGAAGAATAGTTTTGAGCCTTTATTATTCTGTAGGGGTGTTTTTGGTATTTTTTTTTGCAGTGAAAATGACAGTGTGTAAAATTACTATGTTTACCTTGTCCAGGATCTGGTAAGAGATCTGCTAAGGAATAGAAGCCTAAACACGAATGACTTCCTCCTGTGGATCTGTTTAGAAGGTTGAACTTTTTACCAGGGCTTTTGGGTTTGTCTCTGTTTACTGCACAAGAGAGTTTTAAAGATAAAGATACAAAAAGTCATTAAAAATGCCAAAGCATTCTTAAATATTCTGTAACAATACAGAGGAAATAATGACAAATAATATGATAGAAATGCTTTAAAAACAACAGTGAAAGAAGTTGAGAGCAACTTCTAAAAAGGATATGATTTGGTAGAATCTTCTTAAAGTTGTACATTCTTAAGAGGAACACCATTTAATTGTTCATTTTCCACTGAAGTTCAATATTGGTGCGCAACCTTAAAATGAAACTAACTCAACAAAACTGTCTTTGGGCCATTTTAGTTCAATAATCTAACTTTGCTGTGGTGACTTTTTTACGAAAAATAAGTTCAGGCTGTATTGCCTGAGGCATGTGTTCCATCCCCTGCTTTAACCTCTGCTAGTTTCCCAAATCCTTGGGAAATTTTGAAAACAGATTTCCACTTGGAATTAAACTGGAGAGAATAAAACAGCACAAGCAACAAAGTGAAGTATAGTAGTCACGCATTTAGTGCAAACTTCATATTTCTTTGGCTCACTTGTGGAAGTCTTCAGCAACTTCACTTTTTTCATCTAAGTTAAGAGCTATTAAAAACTGATATGCAAATGAGGTGAGTTAATTTAATTTCTTTAGTAGAGAACACGGATACCAATGGAATATTCCTTTTCATCTGTGATGAGGGAAATTCTGGGATTCTCTCTTTTATCCGCATGCCATTTTTGCCAAGTAATTTTCCAGTAATTCAGGAGTTGGCAGTGATGAAAAGCTGTAGCAGGAACAGCATGATGCTCTGACAGCTGGATGACTCCAGCATAGGCAGTAGGCCAGTAAAGGCCAATAGCATTCCTCTGTAGACTCCCATAACCCTGGTGTGATACAGAAACTACTACACATGCCTTTGCATCCCTGGTTTTATTCCATCCTGCTCATGCCTGTAAAGGCATGTACTGATTATGCTCTCCAGAAGTTTGATGTGTTTAGGGCTGTACTGATTTTCTGTCTAATTCTTCAGCCCAGGTCTATTTGCCTGACTCTTGGAAACAGAGCAAGAGAGAGCAACTGAAAAGGAAACTCTTCAACCACTTTTCTGTGCTGGGGTTTTCTTTTGAGATAGCTTTTGCAGTTTGAAGTCTGTGGTGTTTGACTCTTAGCACTATCCAGCAGTTATTCTATGGGGTGTGCACATGTACAGGTCACTTCTTCCTCACAGACACTGAAGGCAACAGTGCTGTGATTATGCTGGAACTTTGATTCACATTACCTAAACACTGCATAAGGAATCACAGCTCATTTCCTTTTGCTTCCCTGGATGGTTTGGATCTCTTAGTTGTTTGATACTCTACAGTGTTTACGCCAAGAACTGTTTCTTCTTATGTTTCTACATATGCCTCAGGTGCAAATCTGGCTCAAATGAGACCTGCTTGTCAGCAGTGGATTCTAGGCATGCGCGTGTTTCCTGTCAGTCTGGAACATTTGTAGAGTAGCTCTCTTCAGTGTAGCATCAAAAAATGTTTCAGGTTGCTCTTGGCACTTTCATTCCTTGTTGCAGTTGAAACCAACAATTGTACAAGACCCAGGCTGAAAGAATGTGTTAATTGACCCAAAGCCCAGAAGTGCTCAGGGTACAAGCAGCAGATAACAGAAAGGCTTTTCTCTATCAATAGATAAATTGACATCATCACTGAAAACAGTGGCACAGCTTTAGTAGTGTTATTGTGCTCTCAGTCTCAGGCAATGTGCTCAAGTCCAGCACCACATTAACTTGTTTCTTTAGACACCACAGAACAGCCATTCCAGGAGGGAAAAACAAACCTTTCTTCCTTTCTCCATACCCTTGGGCTAGGACATGTATGCTTATTAGGCAGGAATGATTCATATATAAATAAGAACTGTTCACTGGAAGTGAGGTCTTCAGTGGGTTTTTTTTCCTTCTGTTCCTATGAAAAATGAATTGGGTTTTTTCGTTGTTTGTTTTTCCCCTTCATGTGCTCTTAAATTTGCCATATTTAGGAGATTTTCTTACATGTAAATAAAAAATACGTTACGTTCTGACAAAGTTCAAGTCCTTGCAGAATAAGGGATAATGAAAAATTTTACTAAGGTTACAGGATTCCTGCAAAACATGAATGAAAACTTTGTGTTTCTCAAAAATTTTGCCCTAAAAGGGTTGAACTTTTAACAAGGATTGTCGAAGGCAGACATCAGTATGCAATATTCATCTTAGGTGGCAAAGCTATAAAAAGACAGAAACCAAGGGTCATAGAATAGGAAGCATTGAGCAACCTTGATAATAGGTGGTGCTATCATACTTGCCTATAAATAATCCATGTTGTCAGGAAACTAATGGATATTCTGCATTCAACATTGCTATATGAGTCAAGAGTAAGTGGCTCACCAGATTTTCATTATTGATGTGTCTGAAGCTTTGTTTAAATATTATGCCTGCATCTGGGACAGGGGAAAGATATAAGGATCCTTTCACAAGTGGTGCTCTGTGATAGCTACCTTGTTTTGGACAAACAACTGAAATTCTCTAAGTGTGTTTTCAGAACAGTAGTTGCCACAGCTTGGGAAACAAAGGTAACCAATATCTTTCAGGACATTCTGGGAAAAAAGGATCTCCACCAGAGATTGAGTGAATAGATGTTTCTTTCAAAAACAATAAAAAAACATAGGTGGTGATTTTGCTTTTTTTTTTTTTTTTTTTGAAGTGCAGGGAGAGTTTCTAACACTTACTGGCAGAGGGGGCTGTCTGTCCATGGTTGGCAGAACATCCTCCAGTCAGGAAACACAGCAGGGGAACCAAAGGCAATCCCAACGGCAGTGTGGTACATCGGGTAAGGAAATGATATACATGAGCCAAAAGTGTTTCAGTGATTTTGGTGGAAATAATGGATACCATTCCATTAGGTGGAAGTGGGGAATATTTGACCTCTTCGATCACTAGAGATGTTTACTAATTTTTTTCCATACCAAATATTTGCTAAATGTAGATACACAGGACAACATTACAAACTAATAGAAAGTGTCAAAGTGTAATGTTTCAGCCATTGTAAAAAGATAAACAGGAGCTATACATGAGGAGTTTTGGTGTAAATATGGTTTTAAGCATTTACCTGTAGACTTTGGTAGACTTTTTTGATTTTTCAAGCCTATTCTTAAATTATGCTTGAAAAGCAAAAAACCAGATTCTTAAGTTTCTGCTTTAAGATTCCAAGAGGAATAGAAGGTGCATCAATGAAACTGGGCTAAAACAGTTATGAAACAATCAGAAATTTTGTTAGAAGAATGCTGTAGAAAGCGAAAATGTTAATTTAATGTGTGCCTCGATGGAAATACTGAGGGGGGAAAAAGGATTTTTAAACACACACTAAGATGTCTAAATAATGAGAGAATAAAGGCAAAACTTGCCATAAACAACCCTAATTCAGCAGAAACCTCTCAGTGGCTAGTGAGTATTCTCATTTGAATACAGTGCTTTGTTTGGGCTTATCTATCCATTCATTCACTCCTGTTATATAAACTAGTTCAGTCTGAATCTGACTGGAAAGAAATACCAACACCTTCTATTAGGAAGTAAAGTAGTTAGAATTTAAGTGACTCTCTGAAGACTTAGGTGGGATTTGATCATGCTGAGAGCATCCTGGCTATGCTGCAACACCAGAGTGTTCAATGTGAGCTAGTTGCCCAAATGTTTGGATTTCAGATGTTTCTTTCCCTGCTGCTGATGGGGGATCTACCTAGGCTCAAGTGTGCTTAGATGTGCTTAGATTAGTGTAGCCACAGCAGGGATGGCACAAATAGGCTTTCTTGGCTAGCAGCTGGAGTACCATAAGTTTGAAAATGAGCCCTGCTGAATTTATGTAAGGTACATATTTCAGAAGTAAGACTCAAGATCTGTACACAATATGTATTTCTACGTGGGTTGTAGACTCCCCCTTTTCTACCCCACATGTCTAAGTTAACTAAAGGCTACAGGGAAACCCACATAATTAAAAGGCACTGAGGTCATGAGCTGGTTATGAGGCAATTTAGGTTTCTTGTGCAGGCCTGCTGGGTCGATGGAGATACAAGTCTGCTTTCGACAGGAACAATGATCTTCTTTTGTAAAATATGAAGGAGAAAAACATGATCTAGGGAAGTCTAGTGCCTCACTGAGGCTTAATTGCATTTTCAGAGATGCATGTAGCATTCTGTTTCACTTCAGGATGCACAGGGCTGATCCTGTCACTACTGAAGTATTAAATCTGAGATGTATCACAGTTAAAATAGCATCTCAGTTTAAAATTACATCTGAGTAAACATTTACTCAACTGAGAAACTAAACTGTGGAAAATACTGCTTGAAAAGCTGCTCATTGCTATGAAATAGGACTACCAAAAAAAAAACCAAACACCCACAACCAATTTCCTGAAATTCCACTTAGCTTCACACCTCTGTGGTTCTCACCAATACAAGTTTTTCATTGATCTCTAGAAGCTCCATTAAATACATGGGCAACTTAAGCTGTATTTTCCCTACAGAGCTATCCTATAATGAGTAAAATATCACAAGTAACAACATCTGTGTTTTAGCACAAAATAGGTATTTATAAAAATCACTTTCCTGATTTCATTTTGGTACGAAGCAAGGATCATAAGTTATCAAGGCCTGAGGGTTATTTCTCTTTTACTCTTGTGGTGCTCTGTTCTGTCCCGTTCCCCTCTTTTGTTGCTGAAATGCAATAAATAGCTTTTGTGTAACTTAAGACATGACACAAAGGCATCTTAATGTTTCTGTTCTTAGGGAGATGCAGCATGTGCTGCCAGTAGGAGAAACTTTACATTGACATTTTGCCTGGATTATTTTTTAATTGATAGACCAGTTCTGTTTCATAGATGTATGGGAGCAGGTCCTTTATTTCTTCCAGCCAGTAGTTCTGCATGATTAGACAAAGTCCCTTGTACAACCCTAGGACAGCTTAAAATTAATGATGTAAAAGACAGTTTTAAGGGAAGGTTACGCATCCATCAGACAAGGGACAATACATTCATAATTTGCAGGAAAGTTAAATACTAAATTTTTTTAAGACATTTTTTGTATTTTTTGCCCTTGGGTGATCTTTTATACTTATGACAAGCCTAAAACTTTTTTTTAAATTATTAACAATACAGTAGTAGTTAATGGAATTAGAAAGTGCTTCAGGGTTTGGTGTTGAGTCCAGGTGCAAGGTGTCAGTGGAGCTGCTTTAGACATGCATCTCTGTGTGGATATTCTGATCATTGGGGTACCTTTCAGCCTCAGGGGGAAAATGCTTACATGTTGGCTATTTGGTGGGGTGGGTTGTTTTTATTTACAAGGTAGATCTTCATTGTGAAATGCAAACAATTTGCAAAGAATATTTTTTGGAAAAATCAAGCCACTCCTATTTTTAAATTTTATTTTATTTTTTTCCTCTACAGCCTGATATTGCTGAAAGACTCAAGTCTTCTTGGGTCAAGTGCTTTGTAGCCAACAAACTCCTGCTGTGCAATGAGCTGAGTTGCCATGAAAACTGGGTGTAGCACAGCGGTGTCTGTGATGGGGATGATCAGTGTGGGAGTGCCGTGCTGCTCTGGGACCTCACAGCTGGAAAGCTCTGGCAGTGACTGGCTAAACAGCTGTACAACTGCTTGTGGTGTTCATTGTTCAATATTTTTATCACTTTTCTGCTCCAGCCTTGCTACTAAGATACTAAAAACTGTGAGATTAATAATTATGTCAATTTTTAACATTTAGTAAACACACTGATATTCCACTAGAGCAAAGTGTTTTTTAGAATGTGTGCATCCATAAGCAAGACAGATGGCCAGAGAAAGATGATCTGTGACTTGTGAAAGAGTCACAACTTTTATTTGCATATAACTTTAATTAGATATTTTAACAGTTTATTTCATCTTTTGTTAGGATATTTTGAGTGAATATTTTCTTTCTCTTGTTTAAAATGGAAAGACAATTCAGATTTAGCTTGTGTGTCTCTTATTAGAAAAATCAGAGTCCTTAATATGGTCCTTTCCAAATGAATACAAATAGCTGAAGGAAAGGAAGTGCAGACTATCTGGAAGGTAAAATTGCATCCCAAAGTTAATTTTTTTAGTTATCAGGGAATCAAATGAGATCAGGTCTTCAGTATTGTCATTATTGATATAATTTCTGTTTAAATTTCTTCTGTTCAAGATTTATATTCTTCTATTTAAATTTTTTTACTTTACCTCAATGAGCAATGAACGAAAGACTCATACAAAGCCAATAAACTCTAACTTGTACTATTTCTTGCAGACTGAATCTCAAGCTTAATCTAGTATGTGAATTTCAACTTAATGACATGTCATATGACACATATGATATAGTTGAATTTCTTTCGATTTTTTTGCTCAAGATGTGTTTATCAATCTATAGCTCAGTTGCTTATATTAATGTTTCTTTGAGAGTAAAATGTCACTCCCTTGTGACAGACTGCTAGTCATAGATTATGATCCATGATTCTATTTAGTGGAGCCTGGTAAGGGAAAAAGGAGCAAGCACTTTGACTAGCTGATACCACTTTAAGTAGTGTTACACCAAGTGGCGATGTCCCGACTCTCCTGAATTCTAATACCCTTCCTTCTACATCTTTGTATGAGCTTAGAGTCCATCGATCTGTTTCTCATTTAACTAACATCTGAATTCTTCTGCAGGTGCAGGATTTGTTTTGATGTACTCCCTTGATCTTGACCCACATCTGAATAATTGAGGATTGGGCAGAATCTTTTATAAATGAGCCAATCATTATACATTAAAACCTATTAGAGTCAATTTGTTTAATTCCCAGTCGAGCTAGTAAAGTCCTTATCTGTGTCAAAATTTTCACAACAAAAGGACTGGCTGTAGCAATGAAGGTACATTTCTCTCCACTTCCCCCTCCCCTGACAGTGCTTTTAAAGAATCTCCTATGCAAAGGGGGCCATGTGGAATGAGTTCTGAGAGCAAGTGTCAGACTTGTCCGTAACCAGCTAAATGTCAATAGCATGGTAAACGCTGACACAAGTGCTAATGGCAAAATGATTGTAGAAACATCTTTGCCAATGCTTACAACACTCTGACCAGTAGTCCAGCAAAATTAGAAAATGTCAAGTCTACTGCAGTACTAGAATATGCAGTGCCTACCTGTAATCACATCTTCAGAAGGCACTGGACCTGCCATATACCTGTAGATGAGGCCTACAAAGCAATACTATGTTTTCTGAAATCCCTGTGTGCAGCGTGTAATGTTAGTCCATAGCCCAGCCAACTGTTGGATTTGTTCGGCACTATTTAACACAGGAATTGGAAATTATGATGCAATGTACCATGTAAAAATTGTATCTGATTTTTTATAGCATTTGTCTAGTTGTTTGAAAAAATAAACACAAGAGGAGATTAGCATAGCTGTCATCTTAAACTAACCAGTTGGGAAGTGAAGACTTATGGTGTGATAACTTTGTCTGAAAACAGAGGAGTAAAAATCACATGTTATGGTATGGGATTTTGGTTTGGGGTTCTTTGAGGGCTTGTTTTGAGTTTTTTTAGTGTTACTAAAGAATGGGTTATAAATGTATCTTGTTGTAAATGCAGAATTAGGAATTGGTAACTGATTAACTTTTGATGGGAGAGGATGTTTTATTTCGCAATATTGAGAACACAAATAATATACATAGTGGGTTGGATGCAGAGTTTGAGTGCTAATATTTCTGCAGATAATCTCAACCCATATAAGAAGGAACTAAATTTCTTGAGTAAGATTGGGGTCATTTAGCCTCTGTGCTAATTTATTTCTTGTCCATTGCCAAGCAGACATTGCCAAGTGCAGTGAGTCAGATTGCATGGCAAGAAC
The DNA here is from genome assembly GCA_013390005.1 of Calyptomena viridis. Taxonomy (NCBI): domain Eukaryota; kingdom Metazoa; phylum Chordata; class Aves; order Passeriformes; family Eurylaimidae; genus Calyptomena; species Calyptomena viridis. The sequence continues at coordinate 6,902 of WEIV01010133.1, read as the reverse complement.
ACGACATGTTTTATCAGTATCTGCCTGCCAAATCTAGCACACAAAATATTTTGGGCTGCTTTCAAACTACAGTTCCTAAGAGAGTGGAGAGAGTCTGGTCCTCTAATCTTCCTCACTGGAGAATTTTTCTGTTGCATATTTATTAAAAATATTCTTTAAATAAAAGTAAAATTTCCCATTAATAGCACGAATAAAAAATTATTTATATTATAATTATTCGATAGTATTTACTCATGGGAAAATTTTGAATTTTTCTCACTTTCACCAGACAAATGAGTCTTACCGGGAGGATGTAGAGCTGATGGCTATTTGTTAAAAGTTGTGAAAGATTATATATTTTCCACTTATCAAAGTGGACAGTGAAGTAAATAAGATTAGGGTCACCTGAACGTAAAGGCATATGCAAATTGCAGCAGGGTTAATTCCCCCCAGAATTATCTTTACCTTTATCAAGATAGGAACAAAATTAGAGCACACACTCACTTTAGTTCTCTCTTCTTGTATTTATTAAGCTAAAACATATCACTTAGATGATGTTCTAAGAGAGAACAGATGACAGAATTTTTGAGACACAGACTCTTCAGGATTCACTACATAATTCCTGTTTGTTAGCACAGTGCTGCTATCAAATGTCCATAAGATAGTGGCCAGTAAATACTTCTCAGCAGTGGGAGAGCAATATTTGTCACAGCTTCAATCCAGACCTGCCGATGTCCCCTCCCTTTGCAGATGAGAAGAGGGTTGTACTACATGTGCATTGTGACATAGTTGGACTCCCTCTGTGCAGAGACTGTCACAGATCAGGCATCTCAGAGCGGTTGCTGTAATTCATGTTGAGTTTACGAAGGTCAACCTGTGACTGAGAATCAGAGGATTTGTCCTGACATTGCACCTTTCCTGTGTTCTCAGCCAGAAGCAGAGCAAAGAAAAATTGCATCTACATTAACTGTAGAAGAATTTTCTGAAGCTGTCCTAGAGGGCACTAAATCAGTTGTGCTATTGATTTTGTAGAAAAGACAGCTGCAAAGCAGATGTAAGAACTTTAGTAATGAAAATCATTAGCTTTAAGCTTGAGATAATTTAAATTACTTTGTTGTATACTCAAACAGATGAGCAAACCTAGTGAATTATCTAATGAGTGCACAATTGAAGTATCTGGTTTGTGTTACTCTTAAAAGACTTGAACAGGAAGATGAGCATACGAGTATAGTTTGCAATTGGGTGGGTTAGCCAGGTAAAAATTTGGTCCCATCATTCTGACCATCCCAGTTGGAGATGACGAGAAGAAATGGCTCAGAATACCCATAACCTTGTCATGTTATGGTTATAAAAGTTAGGTGCAAGCAGTATTTATAAAGTAGGTCTTTAATTCCTTTCTGAATTCTGTGCTGTATCAAAATTGGGTTGTTTGGTGTGGGTTTGTAGGTTTGTTTTGTTTGTTTTTTGTTTGGGTTTTTGTTGTTGTTTTGGGTTTTTTTTGCATTAACTATGTTTTCAATAGCTACTTATATTTTAGACTAAACAAGATGAAAGCCCTCTCATAATATGATTTGTTGGAAGCCTAGCTTCCTCACACATCTTAGGATCTAGGCTTGAGGAAAGAAATGAGCCAGTTCAATACACTGGGTTTTTGCAAATATCTGTCACAGAACTGTCTTTACTTTCAGAAGATGGTGGCTAATTATGACTACAACACAGACAAAAATGAGGAAATTACTTCACCCTCTACTCACTTTTAAAATGGGGACCTTTTCTCAAAGTTTGCATCTGTTCCAAGATTTCACCAAGCTGTTGGATCAGGGAAACAGAAGTGAGAAGTTTGATGGCTTTGCAGCTTGATGTTCTCATTGTAATGTGAAGTGCGGAGAGAGTGTATGGCGTTAGGCTGGGGAAATTGATTGAATATACATTACACTTGGCTTGTGGGCTGTAGTGGGAATAAATATTTCTGGCTTGGGTCCTTGTATAGGATGTATGGTTTTAGGAAGCTAAAGAGAGAGCAAGACAACTTTCTAAAATGTAGATTTTTGCATTAAACTGTTGTGTATTAATCTTTCTCTGCACTTTGGTAGAATTTACGAAGATACAGACAGTAATTTTTTGAAATCCCTGCGTTACAAGTTAAGATTTGTGTGGTTTCTTTAATACATGGAAAGTATTTGGGAATTTTGGACACTGACAGTATGGTACAAAATATTTGGTTGGTTTTTGTGGCTTAGAGGATGGCTCTGTACCAGATGGCAGTTAAGAAAGTCCATGCTTGTATAAAAAGTTTAAAAATTTTCAAACAACTTTCTTGAAAATGGTTAGTAAAATAAAATGCAAGGTAGATGATAAATTTTGAATGAGTCTTTTTAGAGGGCAAACTGTATGGGGACGATCAGTGAACTGGATGAATTTATTAGAATTTTTGTCTGAAACTCATATGAACAAAGCATCCCAGATATCTGGATAGTCATGGCCTACACGGCATTGTATATCACGACTGAAATGCTGGTGTACTTAGAGAAATGTCCTCTAGCCACCCACAGCATTTCAGGCTTCTGTGACCTTATTACCATTTCTCTCTTCATGAAAGCTGGTGATGAAAGTGCACTCAATAGACCTCTTACCATTATCCAGCCTGTTTCCTGTGATCTTCTTAAAAGAGTTAGGGAGAATTCCTAGCTGGGAAATGAATCTTAGGGTTAATGCAGTCTATCTTATCTCAGATCCCACTGGGAGAATAGGCTTTCTGTAATTCAGCTACAGGTTATCCCTTCTTTGTGCAGACAAGATGGATGGGGAGATAGAACTGCTTGCTTAAAAAAAATGATTGGAGTAGGTTTTTGGAAGACAAGAAAATATTTGGTTCTAGTTGGACACAAGAGAAGAAAGGTTTGGGTATAATAAGCAGGACATTTTTAGAAATGATAATTTTTTATTTAAAGTAACAGATCTAGAGAAATAAGGAATCCACATTATTGAAAGTGATAAAACCATGTTGTCAGGCTCTGAATGTAAAACCGTGTTCTGCCTCATCCTCCAGTCATTACATCTGTTAGCTATCTCCTGATTAAATAAAAGCTCTTTTAGATTTAGTAACTTTGCTCTGGATATTGTGGCATCACTGAGCATGTAATGGTTTTAATAAATTTCATTTATAGAACTAAACAGAAAAGCAGTTGCTGGTAGAGAGGGTTCTGGCTGCAATATGTTAACTCTTTGGAAACCCATTGTCAGCCAGGGTGTGTCTTGAACCTCATCTACACCATTAGAGATGGCTGGAAACGGCTAATGTGGGTTTAGGTGTTTTTTTTTTGTGTGGTGTTTCTTTTTATTTATTTAATTAGGATATATAAAACAATTGTATAATGCCTATAGTTGATAATACAGAATTCTCTTTGCTTTCATTTTACATTGTGGGAAGAGTAGGTAATTTTTAACAAAGGTAGAATTTCTTATAGGAAATATGTTTACAGCAAAATATTAACCCAAAGCCTTTTTTTTTTTCCTGATGTATTTTAATCCCAGCCAGTAAGTAAGCACCACTCAGCTGCTCACTCCCTCCTCGCTGGGGGGATGGGGGAGAGAATCAGAAGGGTAAAAGTGAGCAAACTTGTGGGTTGAGATAAGAACAGTTTACTAGTTGTGCACCTGCTTACTGGCAGGGCATGGGAAAAATGAAAAGTCCTTGACTTCAGGTCAACACTGCTCAGCAACAACCAAAACATCAGTATGTTATCAACATGGTTCACAAATGTGAATCCAAAACACAGCACTGTACCAGCTACTAAGAAGAAAATTAACTCTATGCCTGCCAAAGCCTGAATGTGTCCAGAAATCCCAAAGGACACATTAGAAGTGTAAAATCTGCAGTGTGTGTAAGAGATTTGATGTCCTTTGTTTTTCCTCTCAGATTTAAGAAATGGGATCTGCATGACGAACATATCTTCACTCTTATGTCTTCNACAAAAAAAGTTAACTTTCTGCTCATACTGCTCTTTGTGCATCACTTTTGATGAAAAAGTGTCTATGAGAAATGGACAAGCACAGTGCCTTTCCACTGACATGTGTGAGTTTTGGGTTAAAGCTGAACAGTAGAGTGTGATTCAATTTTAGGGATGGGGCTTGGGGGGAAAAGCAACAGAATTAGAAGTTAGATACACTTTATCTTGACTGAAGTAAATTTTAAAGTCCTTGCGCTTGCTGTCTTCTCAGGGCTCCCAGATCATTAAAATACTTTACAGTCTAATTCAGTTTATGACTTTGGAAGTTGTTCCGTTATCTTCTTAAGAACAGGAGATTAAAGTGTGTTTTACTGAGTTACACACTAGAAAATAGCATTTGTTCTACTCTAATCAAGGATGGAATTAGAGAGTATTACCTCATTTAATTTTGTTGCCACTAAAGTCTTTATTTTTCGGAAATTCAATAAGTACAACTAAAGATCTCTAAAATAAAATCTTATCTCACTTTTTGAAAAAAGATGCATCCTGGAATCTATGATTTCCATGTCAGAG
>WEIV01010129.1:190666-207627 GCA_013390005.1 Calyptomena viridis | reverse complement strand
GGTGAAGCACTGGAACAGGTTGCCCAGAAAAGTTGTCAATGCCCTATCCCTGAAGTGTTCAAGGCCAGGCTGGATGGGGTTTTCAGCAACCTGATCTAGTGAAACGTGTCCCTGCTCATGGCAGGGAGGTCAGAACTAAATGAACTTTAAGATCCTTTTCAACCCCAACCTCACTATGATTCTGTATGGAAATTATTGCTCTATTTTTAAATAAAATTGTAAGGTTACACAAAGATGAGTCCTTTTATCATTAAAAAGAGAAAACTATAGATACTTTTTCCTACTTAGTGCATAGTAAGACACAACTAAGAATATCAGGAAGGCTGCACTAGGTCAGGGTAAAAGTCCTCTTGCCCACATTATGTCCTTGAACAAGACCAATAGCAAATGCTTCAGGAAAGAGTGTAACTGAAGGACAAGCAGGTGCTGATAGCTTTGCCGTCCTGGTTCCAGTAATTACCATTCTAAGGATTTTCTGAATAGAGATTGGAACTGGACAATTATGCTTAATAGCCCTTGATGGATCATGCTAGTAGCTATTAATCGAAAAGGGAGCCTCTTTTGTCATTTCATGACTGATTAGTTGCTTTGAAAGCTCTTACTGAGGACCTTATGTCAGGCTTTTTAGAAATCTAGGTACACTGTAGAAGCCGAATCACCCTTATTCATATGTTCAGTAACTTTTCGAAAGAATGCTATTAGGTTTGTGCGGCATGTGTCCCCAGGAGGCTAAGCTGCACAGGTTCCTCAGGAGCCTTTGGAAAAACTGACATCACATTTGTTGCCCCGTTTTCTGGGACAACTCCCACAGACAGTTAAATAACAGCTAGTGGTTCAGCATTTGCATATTTGAATTTGTTTAAAATAGCTGGTAAGCTGCGGCTCATCCCACCAATGTTATTAATGTTTTCAAAATTAGCCATAGTGCCAAAAATATCAGTCCTAATAGCAGAATGCTCCCTAAGTTCTTGCCTTCTTGTTCCTACAACAGTTAAATGTTTTTATGGAGCAAATATTAAAATCCTACAGCTTTACCTCATCATGATAACCTTTTAGGAAGATGAGAACCTCTGTATTGTCTCTCCTGAGTGGCAAAATTTATGCTTAGCTGAAACTCACAATCGAGAGAAATATGTCTTCATTGCCTTTGAGAATGAAAGGAAGGTCAGTAATAATACAGACCACTAACAGCTGATGTGCATCAGCCTAGCTCCAATAACATCCCTGGAGATAGATAAGAATAAATAAAAAATAAATATTATCTTCTCTTAAAATACATAAGTTTTCTGTAACAGTTCTGCTTTTTGTGTGTAGGTATGCAAGTATTTTAAGAATTATTTAAAAAAAACCTATTTCAATAATAAATTGGCCACCTGGGCACACTGCTGGCTCATGCCCAGCTGGCTGTCAACCAGCACCCCGAGGTCCTTTTCCACTGGCAGCTTTCCAGCCACTCTTCCCCAAGCCTGTTGTACTGCATGGTGGTGTTGTGACCCAAGTGCATTTTGCCTTGTTGAACCTCATACAATTGGCCTTAGCCCATTGATCCAGCCTGTCCAGATCCCTTTGCAGAGCCTTCCTGCCCTCCAGCAGATTAACACTCCCACCCAACTTAGTGTCATTTGCAAACTGACTGAGGGAGCACTCAATCCCCTTGTCCAGATCATTGATCCCCTCGTCCAGATCGTTGATAAAGATATTAAACAGGACTGGCCCCAACACTGAGCCTGGGGGGACACCACTTGTGACCAGCCTCTCTCCGAACCTGTGCTGAAAGCTGCCTTCAGCAAAGCCACTGACAGATCTCTGTTGAGACTGCCAAGCTGCCTCGTCCAATGCCAGTGATGTGTCCTCAGGTCCTCCCAGACACCTGGATGAGCCCTCCAATATACAAGACAGGATGATTTTGAAGAATACAGGTGGACCCACATACATGTGCAGGCTGCTGAAAAAATAAGTGGAATAAATAATTCTGTGGTAAATTCCACGTTTCTTTAGACTCATCCCCCAGGATGAGTGATACGAACAAAGCTTCTCATGGCTGAACCACTAGGCAAGATGTGAATAGACTGAAAGTTGTCAGTATTGGGTTTTAAATGCATCCATCACACACTGGAACAGTGCTAGCAGCAGTCTCCAAAATGCCAATTATTTAGACACACTGAACCATAATATGTTATACAAATTGAAGAGGGTTGTTTTTATTACAAATATTTCTGTCTTTCCTGATTAAAAACATAGAGCATTATGTAGTGATGTGAAACTGTTGTGTTAATTTACCCTTGGAAAGCATTTATTCCAGGCACACAATAACAGTAACGGAGGTAGGAATTAGTTTTCCTCTCTAACTTGCAATGACTGTGATGGGGCTTAATAGGAACGTTAATAACAATCTTGACCCAATCTGCATCTAATCTTCTCCACCTGTGAATGCAGTGACAGCAATTTGCACAATCTGATGATTTTTTGTTCTTTGCTTCATGGCAGTAGCTGTATAAAACAGTTTCAGACTAGTCACTCTTTTCTAAGGAAGGATTAAATCCATACATATTTACAAAAAATATGTATGTGGTTAATCAATTTCTACTGAGTAATGTATTTTTCAAGATAACAAGATATAATTTTAGGCACATACATGATAATGCTTTACCATTTAAATCCATTGCATCATTTGATTTTGATCTACATAAACAGATATTGTTAGAACAAATAAAAAACCTTTTCAGAGTGAGATAAAAAAACATTTATTCTGTACTCCTATCTATTTGAATCAGTATTGGATTTATATCTAGGTCAGTCCTTGAAAAATATGGCCTCTGAATTCCATTTAATTTCTGATATCTCTATTACAAGTCTTTCCACAGTCCATCAGAAATAATAATTTTATTCTTTCGTGTTCCACTTCTCTCTCACAATAGAGATTGAAATCTGGATATCACAATATGTTATCACAGACATTATTTCAATATTACTTTTCATTTAGAAGATCAATGGGGAAAAAAAGGTGGGTTTTTATAGATTTCACTTAAATATTAAAGTAAGTGAAATGTGGATTCCTACTGTATACACAGATACATTTCAGAAAATACACCCCTGTAGACTATTTTTCCATTAACGCTATTGAGATAAAACCCACATCTTCAGATTGCCAATTTCCATTTAAAAGCTGCCAGGGAGATATTTCCATTCTTTAAGTTGCACTGCCCTCTGGAGGAGAGGATCTTCAGCTGTAATTCCATGTCCATGTTTCAAGAACGAAAGCCTTCCTCAGTTTTCTCCTTCAGTTTTGAAGGCTGAATATGTTGCTGCCTCCAAATGTTATGCCGATGCTTAGTATGATTTTGGCATTGTACGCAAAGATGAGAGCGGCATGGTTTTTTGCCTTTTTATTCCCTTACATGTTCTCTTTTCTTTGTGTGTGCTTGTAAATCTTTTCTGGGAACATCTGGAAGTGCTTTTATATCTGTCTGAGATTGGAGGATGTAATGTAGTCTATCCATGGTGAGAGGTCTGATGCTACAGTACTGTAGTGCTGAATGTGTCACAAAGCAATGCCCTAGGTCCCAGAGACATGCTCACAGCTTCTGCACAACTGGAGGGGGACAGAAAACATAAGAGTCAACATTGTTCACAAAACATTTTAACTTCTGCTTATGCAATGCACATTCCTAATACATATGTGGGCACTTCCTTACTATATGGAGAACTCCTATGCTTACGGTGGACATGCTACACACATGGTCACCATACATATATCTGGTGTTTCCTGCAAGTCACAGAGTTTATTCTGTGTTTGTCAGGCCGTGTAGTATCTACATTGTGTTCCCAGCATCCTACTTGCTTGTTCCTTCAAGTGACAAATGCAAGCAATGGAAACTCAACTACCGAGGGCAGGAATTCATGGCAAAAAGCACAGCCTTTGTCAGTGTGAGGCAGGCGGGTGGGTCCACCTCCCACCCAAGGCAATTTGCAGGATTCTCCCTCTCATGCTGTATACCAGTGTGTTGAATGACTAACAGAAAACTAGAGATTTGGAAAACCCTTGCCTAAAGAATAAGCCTGTTTATTGTATCTTGTTCTGTCTAGCCCTTCCTCTCAGTGGTCTGGGGTCATGAGCTCAAGAGCCAAAATGGTTACCAGGGCTTTTCTGCTGGAGGTGAAAGGATGTGCAGCTGTATTTGGGAGTCCCCAGAATGCAGCTCTGGACTCTCTGCAGATCTGGTGTTCACTGAAGGAGCTGATGGCAGTTGCTTGAGCACACCATAGAACCGACAGGTGGTCTCTAGTCTGGAAAAAAATCATCATTTTTCAAGAAACAGCTGACCAAAAGACAGGTTATTAAGAAGCTCCCTAATACAAACAAGAGGAAAAAAAGCTATTTCTGCTATTTGAGTTCTGTTATTTTCTAGGGGGAAAAATAATTCAGAAAGCAAGGCAAATAATGGATAATTATGATTCTCTTATCCATACAAACTCAAAAGGGTCACAGGGAAGCAACATATCACACTGGGGAAGCCATCTGGGACAGGTATCTGGGTCTGATGAGTTCCACCCCCTTTCAAACTAAGTAAAACTGATACACTGCAATGCAAGAAAGGACCCAAACCTAGCAATGCTGCAAGAGGATTTTCCAGTGGTGAATGGAGTGACCACAACTAGTTAAAAGAAACTCCAGTACAAAGGGAAGTATTTACCATCATGGCTGAAGTTGTAAAGCAAAGTCCTAAGCATTTCCACACCAGCATATAAACAGCCAAAATAGGCCTCCAAATTCCTGAAGAACAATCTTGAGAAATTGCTGGTTTCTACACAACTGAGATTTCACAATATGATTTAAAGCTGTCAGGCAAGCTGAATGACTCAAAAATGGAATAAAATTCCATAAGAGAAATTTTTGTAGCAGATCTTTTCTCTTTTACAATTTCTTAGAAAAAATGTCTGATGGAGGAGGAGCAGGACTTGGTTCAGTGAAGTGTGTGTAATGCTTCAGTATCTTTCCACAGTAGATGCTCCAAATAAGACTGCAGAAATGATGACTGAATCAGAGAACAATGACGTGATTTAATAGTTAGAAAGAAAAGAGATCAGGTTGATATGGACAGAAATAGTCTGCCTTGGCTATCAGAAGTTCTTGTAAGGAACAAGAGCATACTGTGAAGATTGCAGGGATATTGAAGCAGAAAAAATGGGTAACTAATGAAAACTAATCTTGGAGGAGATTAAGGGCTTCACAAAGGAGCGGGAATGGAGATTATGAATTCATCACATGAAACAAGCCACAGTGTTAGCTGTGAGCTGATGTTGAGCCCCCAGGACCTTCTGGTATTGTGGTGGTGTTATGTAGAGAATGAACACACCACACGTCACTGGCTCAAAGTAGTGCACAAACAAAAGTGAACATTAAGAATTACTGTTGTGGATCTACTGGCCAAACTAAAGGGACTCCAAAAGTTTTCCCCACCCACTGCTCTCCTATTGCCCTTCTGAGGAGACACAGGATGCAGGAGGATCAAATACTAGTTTACTGCCAACCACAACCTCACTCCCCAGTTGCAGGGAGCAGGAGAGAGGAAACAGGATTGCCTTTAAACTCCATTATAAATTATAGATTTAGCAACATCCATAGATAGGTCCAATATGAGCAGAAGTTCAGCATTTAGTACTGTAACTGCTGCATGTAAGTAAGAAGGATACTTGTGAGAGACAAAAGTGTTCTTAATTTTTAAAATGATGTGAAATGTTCTGCCTCATATTATTAAGTATTTATTTTAAAAAATTCTATTTCCTTATGTATGCTTCTTAAGTACCTACTTTTGAATATTAAGACACATTTGACAAAATAAAGGGTTATATTTTTCAGCTGAGACAGTATCTTTGGTATTATAATGTCTATATCATTAAAATGTACATTTTCTGTACATGTTTCTGTATTTTTTAAAGATTTTTGAGGAATACTTTTTCCTTTAGGGCTCCTTTCTTTCTTGGACTTTTTCCTTTTTTTTAGGCTGTGTCCATCTTCTACATAGCACCACCAGGAAACTCTGCAAGCTCAACACTATACATACTTGTAAGAAACATAGTCCATAATATGATATGAAGCAGTTAAAATTTTATATGGTTTTTATGGGTTGAAGTCTTCTGGTTAGTATTGGGCAAGTACAGCCATCCTGCTCCAGCCCATTAGCTGAATTTGGAAGGTGATGGGAAACAGCACAGCAAGTGCTGGCAGCCATTGCAGGGAGTGTGACCCATTGCTCTGGGCAACATCTCTGCTTTCCAGAAGTGCCTGGCTTAGGTACGTGTGGGCAGGCAGTGAAGAAGCACAACCAACTCTTAACCACCTTGTGTCCTTCTAACACATCAGACGACCGTCTGTGTGTGACCAAAACACAAACTGTGTGTGTGCCACAGGCAGCCACAGCCAGGCAGCCAACTACCTTCCAGGGGATGCCGAAGGCCTGTGATCAGGGTAGTTGCCGCCAACCTGTTATCCAGAAAATCGGATTTGTTACCCTGTGTGCAACAAGCCAATAATTACACACTCGAGAGAGACACTGATTAGCTATTTCAGAGTTGTGCAAGCCTGGTTGCTCCGTGGTGTTCCACAAATCAAACATGCCCCTCTGGACTTTCCATCCCGTTATTTATATACAGAAATTCAGATTTAATAACTTTCAGAGTTGGTAACTTTCCAGGTACAGCCCCTCTACTACGATTAGTTAGAAATTTCTGTATGAGCTACCTAATCCCAGCTAACTTCTATGCATGCTCAGAGGAAGGGTCTACACCTGGGCAGGGGTCTTTCTGATCAGTAGGTGTTAATTTTTAGAAATATAATGAACATAGTTCAGTTATAGGATACATGGACCTTGAGTATTTTGCCAAGTTAGCAATGTATGCATAGACATGGATCAGTATCTTGATTTACTACATCCTTCAAGTTTGTTAGTTCCCGGATGTTCTTGACTAAAGGATGCTAACTGTTCTACTGGCAGACAACACCACCTTGATTTACTACATCCACAATTTACAATAACAAGCTTTAAGCTTTAGTTCCCGGGTGCCCCTGACTAAGGGATGGCGACTGCTGCCTGTCCCACTGGTTAGGTCTCCCTTCCTGCTGACTGGGCTTGAAAGCGTACAAGGCTCTGACACCAAAGAACCTCCTGACATGCTCCACACGTTGGCGCAGCCCTGGGCTCAGGCACTCCCAGGGCTGCTCGGGAGCTGCTCGCGCTCCTCCAGCAGGGAAGTGACGTTCCCGCTGCCGTCAGAGCGGCCGGAAGCGCCGCTGGGAGCAGTAAACAAGGGAGCCGCGGCCGACGCGCTTCCATCTTGGAGGAGCCCGAGCCGGTGCCCGTCGGGGACCATGGGCAGCGTCCTGGGCCTCTGCTCCATGGCGAGCTGGGTAAGGCGGGCGCGGCCGGCGCTGGGGTCTCTCCCTGCCCGTCGGAGCCGGCTCCGCCCCGACTCCCTTTCCTTTCCTCTCCGCTTCCCTCCCCACCCTGGCCTCGCCCTTCACCTCCCCGGGACTGTGTTTCCCAGGGAAGGCTGCGGCGCTGCCTTCTCGCCGCCTCCGGCGCGGGGAGGCTGCGGGCCCCGTCCGCAGTCCCAGCCAGGCCCTCTGCGCACCCAGGGGCCGCTGCCCCCTCGCCTCCCGGGCAGGGCTCTGTCCCCGGCGGGCTGGGGAGGGCGGCTCTGCCGTGGTCCCCACTCTGCGCCTTCTTCGGGGATCCCCAGGGATCCGCCGGAGTCGTTTCTCCGGGACCATTGGGTGCTTCGTACCGACCAAGGCAGGCCGGCCTGTCGCACTGCTGGTCGCTCCTAATCCGCGTTACTGTCCGGGAGGTGTTACGGGGTCCGCTGAAATTCCCCCTTCCCGAATCTGTAAAGGATTCAGAGTCTCACTAAATGATTTGAACTCAAGCATTTTTTTCGGGAAAATTAGAACTCGCGTGTTTCCATGATTCTGATATTTGCATTTAATTCCTCTTTCTTTCGGCTTTGTCTTGAGCAGCTCCGCCCTTTGTAGCATCTTTGTTTAACCGAGCCCTCGTTTTCTCACGGCACAGTAATCCGTCGTTGTGTGTCACCAACGTGCTGAGCATCGTCAGGTGGTTTTTTGTTATGGGAAAAAATAGTTTGAGATGGCATTAAATCTAAGCAGGAAAGCAGAGAAGTTGGTAAAGAGTCCTCACCTGAGTCATTACTCTTTTATCCAGAGGTCTTTCCTAGTCCCTACGAATATAGACACAATCAGGTGGACTGTGAATTTCTGGACGTTTGGCTTAAAAATGTCAACGGGATTGTGAAAATCTGAATTTTCCATACCAAAAATATTGTACCATACATGGGTTAAATTAGATTATCTATATTTAAACAGTTCATACACACATTTTAGTGGTATAACAATACCTCATATTTATCCAAGCTCATATTTTTTTTCATTATCAGAATGTATGGGCTTTGGCTCCCTTGATACAGAGTGAAGTTTAAGAGAGATGATACGTAATTTGTTAATCTCAATTATAAATGATATGAAATGATCCTAGAAGTGGAAGATCTCTGTGAGCTAACTTTCCAGGCTGGTATGCATGTAAGTAATCAACTACAGCACTGATAATATCCTGCTAAGGCAGTACTGTCAGTGTTCATGTTCCTCTCATTAAGATTTTGAGCACTGCTTAATGGTTTAGCCATTTAGACTTTAATTACTACCAGAATATAGTTAACATTTATTTTTTAAATTATTGTCAAATACTTAGTGACAATGTGACTATGGGCTTTAGTTCAAATACTTGAGTTAATGTATAATGAATTTTCAAGTTCATAAACAGCCTTTCTGACAACTGTTTGGTGTTTGTAGTGCACGAACCTCTGTGTACTTGCTCTTGAGTGTTTGTTTCTGTACAGAGAAACTCAGCTAGTGGCCTGTTAGATAAAATGATGTGCATGAGAATGTAATCTTAATTAAATCAGATTTACTGTGAGTATCTAACCCCTATCCCTTCCTTTGAAGTGCCCATACAAATCAGGGCGAGATTTTTGTTGTTTTTTTGGGGTTTATTTTTCCTTTCCCCTGACGTCTTTAAAGTGTTGATTTTCTTTCCACATTTAAAAAAAACAACAGCTAATCATCACTTAAAGACTGTGTGATAGTTCTTAATGGGAGAATGGTAGTCTCTAAGGGTATGTCAGTGCAAACATTGTGGCTCTGAGAAAGAAACAAACTATGAGGTTGAAGGAGCAGCTGAACCAGATATAGTGGAGTTTGTGCCAGTGCATCCTGTGCCGTGGCCAGGAAAACTCTTTTTTCTTGTGAGGACGCTGTTGCCTCGGCTCCATTGCTTCTCTGCAGGGCCCCATGTTGTGCCATGCAGAGCTGCTCTGCGTAACACCTCGGCATCAGGCCTCATGCCATACTGTTTCTTCTGGATTTTTTGTGGTGTGTTATGGCTGATCATAGCTATGCCCTCCTGTGTGCTGATCAGGCAGTGTTTCAGTTCAGTGTTTTTAAGACCAAAGGTGAGATGGGGAGGTGGAATGGGGGCAGAGCCATAAGAGCACTGTCATGTCACCAAAAGTCTTCTGATCCTGGCGACCTAGATTGGTCAGACAGTGCCACTTTCCCTCTGCTGCAGCTTACCTCTGTTGCACTGTGCTCTGAAATAGCTGAGCTGCTGTTTTGCTCACTTTAATATTCTCTGTCAAGGCAAAGATCTTGATTGATTCAGTGCCTTTAAGCATAAGAGTAGGGATGATGTAGCTAAAACCTGACTAGGCCCAGCAAGGGCTTAATATTTTTACAAATACTTAATTCAGTATATAATCATTTAGTCATTACTCCAGTAGGAAGATTATGTTTGATATTAAAAACTTGTTCTGTGTCCATCAGGGGCTGTAACATTTGACTTTCAGTGATTTTGTGGGGTCTTCTCTTTCCTCTCTCCTGCAATAGTCATCTTGTTATGTATTCCTCATGGAATATCCACTGCCCTAGGGAATGAAGTGACTAGTTTAGCAGGCATGAATTAACTTGTCTGCCCTGCCGGCTGCTCCCAGAATAGGTGTGTGTGTTGTCTTTTCTTATTTTGCCTTGGTAAAATCCAAGCTGCTTATTTTTTTCAAAAATGCACAAGGGATATGAGTTGGTTGGTAGGTATGAAAGTTTCTGGATGGCAATAGATTTTATGCAGTCGAGACTTTGCAACTGTTATTTAAGCTTCCTTATGAAAACAAACAAAAAACTAACTGTGGAGTAACTTTTTGTCTGCATGTATGACTAAGCTTAGTCTCACCTGGCAAGTTAAGCTTTGATCTGTGTGGTAGTATCTTACTATTTGTACTGTTGTATATTTTTGTAGGAGATGTACTTCAGATTTAGGAAGAAAGTATCATAAACTGTCCTTGTCTCATCTGCTGATTGACTGAAGTCCATAGACTGAATGTTCTTTGCCTTCTGTTCTTTTTGAAGTCTGTATCGTGCTAGAAGTGGTTTTGCAAATAGTATATTTTTTTGGGTGTGAATGGTATATTATTTTGTTGGAGTGATATGTATTTTATTCTCCTTTGCCGAAGAAAGGGATTTGGATTGCAATGTGATTCTTTGTAGAAGTGGCTGACTTGTATAGGTAGTATCAGTTATCAATAGGTGTCTCTTGTTCGGAGATTTGCATTATCACAGCTTGAAAGCATGAGCTGTTTAGGGGCAAAGCTTTGGGAGCAAAGTTTTAAAAGCTGGTGTAGGAGCTCAGACATGAAAGCAAGGTGTATTGCCATTGTTCCCAAGTGCGGTGGAGACAGTCACCTTTATTTCAGCTACTGCAAGCATCCATTATCTGTAGAAACACGTGTTCCTCTGTCTTTCCCTTGAGGCACACGGGAGCAAGCTGCTTGAATTATTTAGGAATTTTACAAACAATTTAACCCTGGGATTCACTGGAGAAGTTACTTTTTTACGAGGTGTTCCTTTCACAAAATTTTCTGCGCAGAGGAGCCTGGGCATATATTCTAATTTGCCAAACTCAACTTTTTATTCAACAGTATCTTTGGATATATTAATGCAGACAGAATTAATTCAAGAAAGTAACCTTTTGAATAGAGATATTCTTCGTTAGAAAGGCTGTTTGTATGTGTAGGAAATAGCATAATACAGGAATACTGTGACATTGTGGTGCATTCTGAGCCCATATTTCCCATACATTCCCTGCTCACTAAGCAGAGGTGTCCCTAATGTAGTTGCTTGCTGTCATAGAACAACCTGAAAGGATCACCCGGTTCATCTTTCATGGAAGGGGTGGTCTATTGCCCTGTCCATTCTCATCTTGGAAACCTCCAGTGATGGAGACTCTACTGCATCCTTGTGGAGTTGTTGCAGTGACTGATTGTTCTTACTGTAAACAATTTCTTTATTATGTTGAGATGAAATCCCCTGTAATCAACACCTTCGTATTATTTGTGCTATAATGATACTGAGTGGAGGAAAAGGTAAAAAAGGGCAATATAGTAGCTTTTTACATCCTGTAATAGTTATAGTGAGAATCTACCTAGTTTCACTGTTTTAGCAAGACAAATTTAATAGTGAAGTTTGCTGATTTAAAGATGATTCTGCAGCACAGCGAAGTGAAAATTCTTGGCTCCTTCATCCTCAGAAAAACACAAGTACAAAAAAGAATACAAAGAAATCATTTAAAAGACTCAAGTTAGTGGGTCTGGTGTGTGGGTTGAACGCTGAACTTGTAAGAGCTGCTAATCAGCCTTTACCTGAGGGCTTTTCAGGAACCTGCCAAGACTGTTGTGGCAGTCTGTCTGCTTTTCCCTGCAGCCCCTGGGGCCTTTCCAGTAGCAGCAGACTGCTGGCATTTTTGTTTGTCATATGACAGATACTTCTAAGAACTCTTTGTGACACATGCCAGTCATACTGGATGATTGGCATGCCCTGCTCATGCGGCCATGTAACTTGTCATGTCCTTATGTGACCGACTGGGTGCCTTTCATTAGGTGATGTGGCTTTTGTCACACGATGGAGGTGGCCTTGGATGTGTGCTGGGGGAGAAGCTGGGTTTCAGCCTTGTTCTCTATCTTTGTCAGAGGTAGCACGGTCTGGTGTAGCTCAGACAGGGCAGTGCTCTCACATTTTGATTGTACCTTTCCTCTTTTGACTAATGTTTGGCTAACTTGTGGGACCTTACCTTTCTTTTGCTTCCCCACCTGTCACTCAGCAAGTGGCAGAGAATTGTTTCTTGCTCACCAACCCTTTCCTGGTGAAATAGCAGAATCCGATCCCACAATTTTCTGTTTAAGAATAAAATACAGGTAAAATTTGTCCTGTTTTTTTTTCCCCCTTGTAGTATTACAACTTGTACAGCATTCCCATCCACTTCTGCTGTTGATATTTGGTATCAATAACACGTTCTGTGTATTTGCTCTGTCCTTGCCTTTTGTTACTTTTACGTTGCATGAGTTAATTTTGAAAGCTAACGGAATTATGTGAGTAGCTGCTAATACAAAATAATTTGTAACCTAAGCTTTAGGCTATTTTACCTACTTTTTGTGCTGAGGACATGCTTATGGCCTCAGTGAGGATTGTGCTGCAACTCTGGCAGGTGCTTTCGTGGCAGTTGTGCTCGTTTTTTTTTTCCTGTGCTGTATTTGTTTAACCTCTGCAGCTGTGGAAGGGAGGATGTAGTTACTAACTAAAAGCAATCCTTGCATCTCAGTTAGCTGAAATGAAATAAAATTCAAGAGCACAAATGAGCCTGAATCCAGCCTTTATTTCGTCTCAATGGATAAGTGATTACTTTTGACGTAGCACTGATTCCTCAGTGCAGTGGCGCGTCAGGAAGTGCTGCCGGGGTTGTTGGGTGGCTGTGTAACATGTTGCAGTGGCTTAGTCTGCACTAGTGATGGACTGCATAGGATGAGTCATTTTCCTTCATAACTTCTGATGATCTACACAGCCTGATTAAATATTGAAATCTAGCAATGCAAAGCTTTTAAAATAATGTATGTTTTGTGTCTCTCTCAGATACCTTGCCTG
Organism: Calyptomena viridis; assembly: GCA_013390005.1. NCBI lineage: Eukaryota > Metazoa > Chordata > Aves > Passeriformes > Eurylaimidae > Calyptomena > Calyptomena viridis. The sequence goes on along the minus strand of WEIV01010129.1, from coordinate 194,588 downwards.
TGTGGAAGTGCCCCGTGCCTGCTCTGCCGATGCTGCCCCAGTGGAAACAACTCCACCATAACTCGGCTGATTTATGCATTCTTTTTGCTTCTTGGTGTGAGCGTTGCCTGTGTGATGTTGATACCAGGCATGGAAGAGCAGCTGAAGAAGGTCGGGTTACTTTTTTGCTAACATGCTTGGTAGAACAAGTATCACAGGTAGTAGTAACTGACATCTTGAAAGCTTGGATTTTTTTTTGGAAATACGTAATTTTGCTTCGCAGTCACTTAATTTGATTGTAGATCGAATCAATTTGATTGTAGATCAAATAAACAAAGAGCTTGTGGGAAAATCACTTCATAGACAAAAAGAATTATTTTGAGGTGAAGTTGCACCTCTTCTTTAATAGCTCAGAGGAGAAAAAATAAAATCATGTCTCAAACAAGAAAACTTAATTTGTGTATGTGTAGTTTCAAATAGTGTGTTATGGACATACTTGTATTTGTGGCACTTCATTGATTTTGATTGCAGTTAAAAGAAAAAAAAATAATCACAGTCTAAGATGTCCTTTAGTTTCATCGTGCCATACTGGTTAAAGTTCTATTTTAAAGTCAGCAATGCATAACAAAAATATTTATTGTTAGTCATAGTAGTATATTTTTCACTCAGGAAATTAGGAAGTGCTTGTAGGATTTTTCAGTTTATTAGTTATATGAAGATGTGATAGTGTATGTAAAATTAGAGGTAATTTGAGTTGTGGTAGAGCTTACAGGTTCACTGAACCTGAGTTACTTGTACTTCTGTTAGTCTTGGTTTTGCTGTCTTTAGGTTGTTTTAGTAGATAATAACTTCTGTTAGGTATGCCTTCCATTTTTTTTCCCCCAAAATGATTCATCTGTAAATGTTTATTTTAGTGTGGTATAATAATCACATTAGAGCTTCAGTGAGAGCCATGTTAGTCACCTAGGAAAGAAAATTACAGCCTGCTGAAGTATGATTTGAATTGTAAAAGATGTTGCTCATGTCCTGGTAGTGACTGGAAAGAATGTTCTCAGCTGTTTCTTACGGAAGTTACAGATACACCTAATTGATGATGATGTTATATTTCTCAGGAGAGGCTGTGTCTGTTTTACAGAGATGTGAGCAGGCTGCTGTCTCCTGGCTGTGTCATAACCCTGATAGTAACTGTCAAGTCAAATTTACCAGCTCCCAGATCTTTTATTTATCTCTTGATTCAGCTCAACAAGTAAAAACTGCAGTTCTTTGAGAGGTTCCATAATTGCTAATAATATAAAAACCCCTTCTGTTAATAAGATCCCTGTCCCATTCCTGGAAACATTCAAGGTCAGGTTGGAGGGGGCTCTGATTCACTTGATTGAGTTGAAAGTGGTCCTTGCCTATATCAGGGGGTTGAACTAGGTGATTTTTAGGGGTCCCTTCCAACCCAAACCATTCTGTGATAAGATTTATTTTTTGGTTTTGTTTAGAATTTGCCTAAGCAGGATTTTTTTCCTTGAATGTGTTTGATATTCCAGTTGGATTGTGACTAATGATGCAGTTCTTCAGTATCATATTTTCCAACAATGTTAATAGTTGTATAATGTTACAGTGATAATGAATTGCATATTGGCAATTTATTAGTATAAATGTACTCACTGGAGGTCTTTCGAAGATGACTGAAGTATCTTGTGTTTATCACAGATTCCTGGATTTTGTGATGGAGGGATGGGAACAAATATTCCTGGTGTGCACGGCCACGTGAATTGCGATGTACTTGTTGGTTACAAAGCCGTGTACCGTGTGTGCTTTGGCATGGCCATGTTTTTCCTTCTCTTCTCCTTACTGATGATCAAAGTGAAGAGCAGCAACGACCCAAGAGCAGCAGTGCACAATGGGTAAGGTGCAGAAATGAGAACTGAGATGCATTAGTGATTAATTTTTGTAAGAGGAAAAGATAGACACGGCTGTTGCTTTTCAGAGCCTGAACTGGGACATTGGATAATCTGTCCAGTGGTTTCTCAAGATTAGGAATTCTGCGTTTCTCCAAAGATGACTAAATTCAGAGATGAATAATGGCACTAAGTTTCATTCCAAAAGCCTCGTTTATCCTCTGGGAATTCTGTTCTTCTTAACTTGGAAGTTTGTAAGGGCTTGCTCTTTTCTGAAGAGTTTTGTTTTAAAGTTATGACATATATATAAACATATATATCTATATAGATATATAAAATGTATCTTTTCTTCAGTCTCTTCTGCTTAAAGAAACAAGTTATATATTTAGTTTCTGAGCCGTCCAGTAAATTTTCTTTTGTATTTCATTTCAGTTAGAATTATCAGATGGAAGAATATAGTGGGATTTCAGCTTGTGGGTTGACACAAGTGATAGTTTCCATCCAGGCTGTGTCTGTATGTAATGTAGCTTCTTAAACCAAGGAGATGTAAATATTTGTAAGAGGAGGGCATGGTGCTAAAAAGCCCAAAACCATTTATGGTGCCTAGTGTTGTTGGTCATAGTGATTGCTTAGACTACTGCTTTTTCAAGGTCACTATATTTAATGGAAGGTACAAACATCTAAGCCATAAAAGTGATGAAGTAATTTTGTTTTTTATTCAGTATAGTAAGATTAAAGATGTCTAACATAAAATGAGGAAAAACTTCAAATTATTGCTGTAAGGGAAAATAAAATGATTAAGACTGAGCAGAATATTGCTTTGCTTACTTGTTTCGTTAGTTTCAGTCTAAAGAAAAAGAGACAGAGTACACTGTTAAGGTACATTAGCAGCAGTAACTCAGTTCAGCATTCCTCTCCACCTTACTTGGTTCAGGTTCTTCTTGTTACAAGCAAGAAGTTCAGGTTCAGGTACATTCTGTATCAGTGCTTTGTGTGTTTTTTACAGCGAAAGACACCTTTTACATGATGTGGAATGTTTTTATCCAGAATTTTCATAAGTGTTTGGGATTTTCTTGATACCCTTATTTGCAGTTGTGCTTTCCAACTGGTACAAATTCTGGTACTGTTTATGAAACCCATTTCATTTTATTCTTCTTAATCTAGTGTTAGCACTGGAATAAAAGGAAAAATTATATTTGTTAACTATTACTGGTGAATTCTTAATAATGTTACTTCCAACACTTCTATAATAACTAGTTGCTTCAATAAAATGCATTGCAGTTAGCTTTATGAAAAACTTTTTGGCTTTTGATTTTTGAAATTGTATATATCTTATACTTTGCGATGTAATGTCAGTGATTTGAAATATTCAGTATATTAGGCTTTTCAACCTGTATCTACTGACTTTTTTGTTCTTGCATGCAAGTTAAGCCCAGTGATGTGGTCCAGTGCCAACGTTCACCTCTGCTTTTATAGCAGCAGTCAGAGTGATTTCTTGCCTCAGGTTTATAATAACAATAGAAAAAAATCAGTTATAATGTATTTACAGATAGTTGCTGGCTTGCACAGAATGCATAGCAACTGTAGGTGTTATTTCAGATGAGTATTGTTTTGGCTTGTCTAGCAAGTTATAGAGTAGAGTGTTAAGGTCCCTTAATAAAGGCTGGAATTAGAGATTAAATATATATAGACTTGAATCCGTTTTCATTTTCATAATTGAGAATGACATTGATTTAAAAAAAAAATTCTCCATGTGGATTCAAAAACTAATTTTAGTGGCGTATGTATTGCACTGTAAATGTTATAACTTAATTCAGCTTTCAGGCTGGGTTTAATCACTTCTCTGTATCCCAGGGAATTAGTTAATTTTCCCAATATTCTACACTTCTGGCATCTCACATAGTTTCTCTCTACACAATTGGAACTTGTTCCTCTTGTCTCCATCACTTGATTGTAACAGCCAGCAGGAGAGATTAAACTTTTTCAAAGTATGGGAAGAAATGTGAAGGGATAGAAAATGTGAACACTGTCCAAGTGTTTGACATTGTGGGGGT
>WEIV01010129.1:166876-188763 GCA_013390005.1 Calyptomena viridis | reverse complement strand
GGATTAGAGTGAAAGGGCACTAATTGACTGGTATTTATAAATATATTTATATTTATAAAGGTTTATTTCAGAACAGTTTGGTTGCAATGGAAAGGAGAGATGTAGCCGTTTTGGCTGTTATCTGTAGAAGTATAGCAATATGAAAGCAGTAAAATAACTGAAGAAAANCTTTTTTTTTTTTTTTTTTAATTTCTCATTAGCTTCTGGTTCTTTAAATTTGCAACGGCACTTGCAATTAGTGTTGGAGCTTTCTTCATACCAGAGGGACCATTTACAACTGGTAAGGGAATATTGTCTTCCACTGTGTCATGGTGCAATTGTGATGGGGTTTAAAACAAAAATGTATGCCGATGTCTTAAAATTTTAATGATAGCTGTGTATCTATAATACTTCTCTGTGTTTAGGGACATTAAGATAGGGTGGTAAATTATCTGTGGTTCTTAACTGGTTTTGTTTTATTTCTCTTTTAGTGTGGTTTTATGTAGGTATGGCTGGAGCATTCTGCTTTATTCTTATTCAGCTGGTCTTGCTCATTNCTGTGGAGACTTGATTATTGCAATTTAGATGTCCATATGTCCTTGGTCGAGGTGATGGTCACGGTCTTGATCTGCTGGGGGTGGGAGAAGCCCATGAAACACAAAGTGCAATGGGTCAATTTCTGATGAGATTCAGGTTGAAACGCCCAGGTACCTCCCCTGGGGTGGGGAATTNGACTTTGCTCACTCCTGGAATGAATCTTGGGTGGAAAAAATGGAGGAAGGAAACTCAAGATGCTGGTATGCAGGTAAAGGACTGTACTACAATCAAGTTTTAAATTTCATTTAATGTCCATTAAGTTAAATAAGTTAGTCACCAAATAGTGCATTTTACCAGAGTGCAGAAGGGCTGCTTCATGCCCTAAGTTTTCTCAGATAGTGTAGTTCAGTTCCATTGATGTCCTTCTGATGCCAAGTTAAATAAGGAGTAACAGGGAGGGGAGCAGCAGTCTCTGAGTAATGAGATCTAATCNCCTTCTAAGACATGACAACTGCCTTTCACACCAGTGTAGTGGAGCCAGTATTTGTATGCCCTGTCAGAAGTGATGAATCCCTTCAGAGCTACATGGGAATGCGCATGTCCCATATGAATGTGAAAGAGAGTGGGAGGTGAGTTTTACAACTGAGCCACTAGTGAAGGGAGGATATTGGCGTGATAAAAAGCATTTTCCTACCTAGCAGGATCTGGTTCTTATTTGCCTCTTCCTTTAATTTGCTCAAAGCCCAGCTTGTTGCTAAACAAAGGTTAGTTTGTCATAGTCATCCTCTGGTGATGAGTGCTCACCCCCTCTGCACCTGGGCCATTCTTATGCAGATCAGAGGTTTTACTACCACACATCCAAAAATTCTCTTCTTCCCCTTTGGTTTGGCAAACCTGGACTCAGCAAAGCACCCGATACTTTTGCCAATAGACAATTGTTTGAGTTATTAACCTTTAACATTCCAATCTCTCACAATTGAGCCCAGACAATTCTTGAGTATCTCCAGTGAGGGAGACTCCACAACTTCTGTGGTCTGTTTCAGTAGGTGGTCACCCACATGGTAAGGAAGTTCTTCCTCATATTCAGGTGAAGCTTCCTATGCATCATGGTATCAGAGAAGTGGCAACTGCAGGTTTTTTTGGTTTTTTTCAGACAGGTTTTGCTACACCTTTAGCTCTGATTAAAAACAAAGTAGCCTGTTAGTGCTTCATGTTGAGCATAATCATCTCTAATTGTTTCTTCTGTCTACTGGTCTGTTGTTCTTCAAAGATATATGCTGAGTGAAAGGCCAAAATAGTGAAGGAGAGGACAAGTCATCTCACTGGAGAAATGATACCTTATTTTAATACAACATTTCAGATGTGATATTAGGTGTTTGGAAAGACAGCATGGCCTGTTTTCACTGGCCACTTCACTTTTTAATGTTTTTACTAAGATGTAATTTGGAAATGAGATTTTGTTTTACCTTCTATTGGAGAAGCATTCAGTTTCTTTTTTAAGCTGTTAGCCAAAGTGTGTGTAGCTGTGTTCCTTGCTCTTCCTGGTTGCTGTTAGAGCACTGGAGGGTCAAGTATGGCTCCAGGATTCCTATGTATTGTGTTCTTTCTTTTTAACACTTCAGATTGTTGAGAACTTCTTTAACATTACAGTGCACAGAGTTCTCCTTGTATACCGTATCAAAAACCTGATAATCATGCAGTGTTATTTCAATTTTAATAGGCTCTCTGATTAACTATTTTAACTACGGTTTTATCTCTTCACAGCTCTGCTCTCAGCTACAGCTGTCAATTATCTGCTGTCTCTTGTAGCTGTTGTCTTGTTTTATGTTTATTACACTCATCCAGAAGGTTGTTCTGAAAACAAGACGTTCATCAGTGTCAATATGCTGCTTTGCATTGGTGCTTCTGTAATGTCAATTCTGCCAAGGATTCAGGTAGGATTGTGTTACCTCTTAGTTTTGGGGGGGTTTTTTGTGTGTTTGTGTGTTATCATAATATAATTCTACCCAAGACTTCTAATTGCCTAACTTTCCTGTTTTGTGACTCCTTTATATAGGAATCTCAGCCACGGTCTGGTTTGCTGCAGTCTTCTGTGATCACAATTTATACAATGTATTTGACTTGGTCAGCTATGACCAATGAACCAGGTATGTTCAGCAATGCATGGCTTTTTGGGTAACCAGTTCAGCAGTAAATTGTATCTTCACCTTTTTTGCAAGGCAGTATTAGAATGGGTACTAGAATGTTTGAGGCTTGACTCGCTAGTTTGTGTTCTCTTCCTCCCACCCCAACTTCCTGTAACAATACCAAAGAAATCATTATTTGAGAAAGATGTTTTTCACTTGCTCATACCGTGTGTAAGAATTTCTGCCTATTACTGGCAGGACTGCAGTATTCTAAAAGCATTTGCAAATTACTGCAAGTCCTCTGAGGTGTCTGGGAGATTGATCTTCCTACCAAGTTTCATATTTCTTAGGTGACTGAGATGCTACTGATTATATTTTTCCAAACTGAGGATTTAAAACAAGTATTAATAAATGCTGTCAATGTTTATTGTGTCTGAAAACAACTGAGCATCTCTAAAAATAAATAAATGAATTCAGAAATTCTGGTGATTAAAATAAATTACCAAGTATTGATCTGTGACCCTTTTATCGTAACTGTGGACAACCTTCTGTGCTTGTGTGTCACATCATACATAAGTCATTTAATTCTGGAAGTGATTATGGGGAAATAAGATTGTCTGCTACTTTCAGCTGTTTCATCAGTATTACGTGTAGATGCTTTGGCTTGGGAACCACTGATAACATGAAACCAACCTATTGGCATTGTTTTCCAACTCTCAGATGACTCTGGTACCCCATCTATAGAATACACGTTTGTCAAACTTGCTTTCCAGCAGTAGAATTTCTAAAGCTGAATATGCAGAGATTTTTGTTGCATCTAATTACATGAGATAGAGCAGTTAAGCAGTTGATGCATATCTTACATAAGTTTAAAATCTTTTTATCTGCTCAAAGAGACAGATTTTTATGCCACATACTGTCATTTCCCTGCTTTAGAAAGACTCAATAGGCTAAAATTAGATTCAAAGCTCTTTTACTTCAAGACTATCAGTCATGAAGTTCCTTTCTATTACTGTGCATTCACCATAGAAATGTGCTATTAAATATTTGTCCTGTTCTTGTTTATGTAAGTTCTAATGCAGTTTCCCTCACAGACAGGCGCTGTAACCCAAGTCTGCTGAGCATCATTGGTTACAACAGCACCACCATTCCAACCCAAGGTCAGGTAGTGCAGTGGTGGGATGCACAAGGAATTGTAGGACTGGTTTTGTTTCTGCTGTGTGTTCTCTATTCAAGGTAAGATTACTTAAAAAAAATGAACTGTATTACTTTTTGTTCTTGGATACTAAATTGTGTTTATTTGGGTAACTGTACCATGTTCTTTCCTGTTAAATAACAGCATCCGAACATCCAACAACAGCCAAGTTAACAAGCTGATGCTGACTAGTGATGAATCAACGCTGATAGAGGATGGAATGCCCAGAAGTGACGGCTCCCTTGATGATGGAGATGATGTTCACCGAGCCATAGATAACGAGAGGGATGGAGTTACTTACAGCTACTCCTTCTTTCACTTCATGCTTTTCCTGGCATCACTGTATATCATGATGACACTTACCAACTGGTACAGGTATTTACGTTTTATAATGTGTTGTGCTCATAATGAGCATACAAGATGACATCTTTTGCTGGACAAGGAGGCACAAGTTGCGTGCTCTGGAATACAGGTCTTGAATGGGCCTTCTCAAGGGAAGTGTACTGTTTGAGTTATATCTAGTGAATTGCATTTCAAAATTGGGCATAGCCAACCTTGTCCGCAAGTGCCTATTGTATTTTCTAGGATAATTGTCGTGGTTCACTAAACTGCTGAAATATGTTCTGCGGAAGCGAACAGAATAAAGTTGTAAATTCTATAACAACTAAAAATTAGTAAACACTAGGCCTGGTACAGAGAGCTAAAAAAGGAGAAATAGGACCTGTTACAGCAACAGGTCAAGGGATATCTCATCTACTTAGCACTGGTGACTCTGCACCTGGAATGCTGGGTCCAGTTCTGGGCTTCCTAGTATAAGAGAAACATGGATGTACTGGAGAGAGCTCAGCAAAGGGCCACAAAGATGGTGAAAGGACGGGAGCATCTGTTAGGAGAGGCTGAGAGAGCTGTGACTGTTCAGCCTAGACAAGAGAAAGCTCAGAGGGTTCTTCTCATCAATATATATAAATGCCTGAAGTGAGAGTGCAAAGAAGACAGAGGCAGGTCTGCCCAGTGACAGAACCAGAGACAAAGGGCACAGACTGAAGTATGGGAGTTTCCTTTTGGATATTGGGAAACACTTTTTCATTGCAAGGGTGACTGAGCTCAGGGTCAGTCAAGTTGCACAGGGAGGTTGTGGAGTCTCCATCCTTGGAGATACTTGAAAGTCATCTGGGGCAGCTGGCTTTAGGTGTCCCTTCTGGATTAGGGGTGTTGAACCAGAGAATGTTCAGAGGTTTCTTCCAGCATCAGTCATTCTGTGACATTCTGGTGAAAGAAAATTGTCTGCTCCCTGAAAAAATCCTCACAATAAAATTGTCCTGTGTGTGAATTGTTAACAGCTAGAGCAGATGTTCTTCAGAATTTAAAAATATAAATTATTGACTCTAGTTATTTGGCAAATTTGTATCAAAATTTGAATCAAAATAGCAGTAATAGAAAGGTATTTCCTTCAGAAGTAACTCTTAATACATAGTCCTGCTGTGGATTTGATTTGTTGCCCTGCTTGGGTCAATATGACATAAAAATGATTGTTTTTCTAGGTGTTGTCTTTTGGCAAGGTAAAATACATTATTTGTATCTCTGAGGGCTGTCAATTTACTGCTTTTCTCCAGATTTGTTAAGTAAGTCTTTGTAATCATTTCTGCTCCTTGACAGCCTTTCTTAATATTTTTTGTGCTGCTGTTGTTTCCCACCTTCCTGTAGCACCAAGTTACAAATGATGTTCTTGTACAGACTGGTGTGAACTGCCTGGAAGAAGGGCAGAGATGTCCTTTGCAGTGTGAAGTGAAAATGATCAACTGTGAAAACAGTGTTGAAGGGTTGCTGTTATGGTTTGACTCCAGCTAAATGCCGAGAGCACACACACAGATCCAAAATTTCTCAGAGAGGGGAAAAAAAACCCCTTGACTTTTGTGATAAGGATTACAAGCAACTGTTTATTAACTATTTCACAAGCAAAACAGGCTCTAGCTTAGAATATTAAGTATTCACTACTACTACTAAAATCAGAGCTTAAGAATTTAAGAGTGAGAAGTTTGACAGATGTTGCAGACACCTTCCTGCCCCCACCCCTCCCTTTTAAGATTTTTCTCCTTCCCTCAGCAGCTCGGGAAGACGGGAGTGGGGGGGTTACAGTCAGACATTGGCTCTGCTGCTGCTCAGGAGAGAGTCCCACCCCAGCTTTCCTTGTGGGGTCTTTTTCCACGGAAACAAGTGTGTTANCTTCTCCAGCTGACCAAAGGGATATTCCATACCATATTGTGTTGTGCTCAGTATACAAAACTGGGGGATAAAGAAGGAAGAGGAGGGTATTCAGACTGATAGCATTTGTCTTTCCAAGGAGCTGTCNGCAGTGGCTTAGTAGACAAGTATGTCATACTGAAAGAAAAATTGCAAATTACCTTTTTTCTTTTCCTTCTTTCACAGTCCGGATTCTACTTATGAGACAATGACCAGCAAATGGCCATCTGTGTGGGTGAAGATATCTTCCAGCTGGATTGGCATTGTGCTGTACGTGTGGACTCTGGTTGCTCCGCTGGTTCTCACAAACCGTGACTTTGACTAAGCAGTGCTGCTCTCTAGGGAGACTGTCTCAGCTTCACCGTGTCTTTGAAACAAACAGTATTCTGGATAATAGTGCAGNTTTATCTCAACCCACGAGTCTTCTTACTTTTACTCTCCCAATTCACTCCAACAACCCAATATGGGGGAGTGGGGGCAAGTGGTTTTTGGGGCTGAGTTGCTGATTGGGGTTAAATCACAACACCCACACACTCACCAATTTGCTGTATTTCCATTTGATATCTACATTAACCTGCCTCACAGTAACAGCAGAGCACATTTCAAATCATATTTAGCAGCATAACAAACATGTTTATAGGTTTGCCCCGTTCTCTTTGCAGGAAGGTTTAATGTTCACAGTAGCTTTGTTCTGAAACAAGCTACATAAAGAAGCAGTTTATATTACTGATGGTAAAGTCAAAGCATGTTCTGTAGTTCTAATATTCACTTGCAAATTGTCATATTTGCATACCTCAGTCGTTGTTGCCACCTGCGAAATTTACTATAATAAAGCAAAGTAGTTTAGATAAAGAAGCCTAGTCAAATCTCCCAAAGTATCTTTAAACAAGTTCAAGATATAAATGAAAACAGCGCTGTTTGCTTCCAAAAACTCCAAACTTATTTGCATTCGCAATCCTGCAGTTAAATTTGACATGAACTTTGCTATTCATCAGTACTTAGTTGTAAAGATTTTCTACATACTGAGTTTTCACTAACCTTCCTTTTAATGTGTTTCAACAGGTCCTCCCGGCCCTGCCTAAAATACGCATGCCGAAACTCTACTGGACCTTCTCGCTCCGGTCTGACAAACGCAGAATCAACATGGACAACTTTTCGGAAGCCATCTTAAAANCTGTAAATATGTATGTGTGTGTGTGTGCTGTCCATGTAGTATACCCTGCTTTATTCTGCATGATTACCTTGAACCATGTCTTTGTCATTTCACTAAATGACTTTTTCTAGCTGAGCTCAATGATAATTGCTATAATGATGGTTTTCATAGGATTACTCCTAGATTGAATGCTTTGGGAGCATGAGATGTAAGATAAGAACTTTTGGAAGTACAGTTTTTCCCCTCAATTGCATTAAATAGTTGTAGGAAAAAAGGGCAAGTGTTAATTAGGGTCACTAAACAGTGCTAGGTCAGGCTTTGCAAGTAAAGGAGGGGCTGCCTTTGATGATCCTTGTTGCCTTGATTCCAAAGTAAGCCTTGAGTAAGCATTGTTAAGACTAAAAATGGAGCACGTTGGAGTTTACTGGACATCTTGCAGCACTTTGGCACTTACAGCCTGACCTTCCTGTGTTGAAGGCAGCAGTACCTTTAGTGCAGATGTGAGATGGGGAAACTTGGACCTGGAGCTGCAGAAGAGCCAGTGTCTTCCATGGTGCTGCTGGGTCCCATGCATCCCATTGCAGACAGGAGGACAGGCACCCTAGGGAAAAAATATCCTTGTATCAGATGCTCAGAAGCATGTTTTTAGGGCACCTGTTTACAGTGTGCATCTATGTGTTATTTTTTTAAGTAGTTTAAATGGGATAGGTGTGCTGTAATTTATTGTTTTGTGTGCCACTTTCTTCTTGGCTAAGCTACAATCACAGCATTTGCAAGGAGCTGAGTGGTAAAAGCTGTGTAAGCCCTTTAAAGAAATTTTTTGAGTGATTAAAAGAAGCGGAGGAAAAAGAGCACTGAAATGACATTAACTAAAGGAGTGGGTTTGCATTTACTGAGGCTTCAACTGAAGTGTTTCTTAAAATATTTGGGGCTCTAAATCTTGAAATCCTTTACTGTATTAGGTATTTTGCTTGTTGTTCATTGCCAGAGATGGACTTGAGCCTAGAAAGTCTAAATCTAGGCATGAGGTAAGACATTAATCTGTTTGATTACAAGACTGTAGTTCCTGTGCAGTTACAAAATCCTAAATGCTTTTGTGCTTGCTGCTTTGTAACTTAAGTACATAAGCTGCAATTATTTATCTGTTACTTGTTACAACTTGAGACTAGAGCATCCTGACTTGGAGTGACCTTGGAGCCTGGAGCAGATGTGCTCATCTCTCTTACTGTGGTGTTTGTGACTTCCTGTTGCTATTCTTTAAGCTTTTATTTTAATTCTGCACTGAACACTGACAGTTACTGCAGAAGTCTGACATGTTGGTCAAACTTTAGATGGTAATGGAAAGAGTAGTAAAGGCTTGTAATAATTTGAAATATGTTGTTACCTTATTAATAAATAAATTTGGATGAAGATATCCTGTGACGTTTGGTGTCTCATACTGCTGCCAGGTGTGGTTAGTGCAAGGTTTTGTGTTACATTCTCACCCCTCCGTCTTCTGGGGCTGTTTTACATCACTAAGACTCCCAGCAGTAACAGCTGACAGAGCTGCACAGCACGTCTGTAAGGCAGCAAGTCCCCAACAACTTGGGAGATCACATGTAACCCCCTGGTGAAGTGTTTTGACAATTCTCTGTGCCTTTGCAGCTGTCTCTGCAAACAGACATGCCTTGCACCTCTTGATTGCATTCCTGCCTCATCAACTGCTGCACTGGATTGCACCTGTTCAAACCCTGTAAAACACTTCAGCATCGGTTCTGCTACAGCAGTTCTTGACTTCATTTTGACTTACTGTATATGAGATCAGGAGCTCGGGGTGAGATGAGTGTGTCAGCTGCCCCTTCAAACACCTCTCGCTCTGTAACACAACTACACAAAGTCACTTCAGCAGCTGTGGCAGGCTTCAGTGGATGCAGCAATGGACACACACGTTTGAGGAGGTTGTAGGGCTCCTCCACTGGAAGGAAAGCAATGGGGCCAAGCTGCAGTTCTCAGTAAGAAATCAAGAGGAAAACACCCCGTTGTATATTACTACTGGAAAACAGTCTGCTGCATTAGGTAATTGTGTTTTGGAGGCTATTTAAAAATAAACTTTTAGGTTTGGAGATAATGAAACTATTTCCCAACAATTGTGGACATAAGCAGACCTTGCACAGCTACTAAGATACAAAAACCAGAAGCTGTTAAATCTATACCCACCTGGCACATGGAATAAGAGACAAACTCTTAATAAGTAAGTATCACACTTAAGTAACATTTATTTTATCAGTGTAGATGGTCCAAGTTAAAAGTACTCATGCAGTCATGGGGCCTGGCAGCTGTCAAGAACTCTTCCCCAGTTTGTGCTATGTGTGAGCACTTTCACTGAAGTGAAAGTAAGGCAGAACCAAGGCACTTTGTTCCCAGTTCAAGCAGGGAAAAAAAAGCCTACATCAGGTCCTGGTCCCCCCACCCCAAAAAAGCCTCGTGTGTTAAACAAAATGTTGTAAAAAATAAAAACCAAACAAACCCAAAATACAGAAAGTCAGTGCTCCCTAACCACACACTACTAGTTTATGCCATCATATGTAAGACCAGAAGTATAAGAAACTATAAACCAAAGCTCACTACTGACAAGTGATGTGTGCAACACAAGTGTTCAGAGCAGTGCAGCACTACTGCCAGCCCTGCCTGGTGGCTTGTCTAATGGTGTAGCTAAATAACTGGTTGTAGGAAAGGTACTTTAGATTTCACTTATCTGGTTACATAAAACAGTGATTTACAAAAAACTCTCATACCAAACGATATTCTAAATAAATAGTTCATCTTCATGACTATATACAGAGTCCCCCTCACATCAGTTATACAAAAAGGACATATCTGTGTCCATGGGTGCTGGGGCAAGTTCACATAGGTAGAACAGCGTGGCTTCGCTCGCCTCCGCCTCCGTCAGTGGCTCCAGCCGCACCAGTTTGCTCTGGGTGGGCTCAGGATCCAGGCTGCTCTCCAGGAGCTCGTCCCCTTCCAGGGATTTGTCACCAGTGGAAGGAGTTTCAGCTGTGAAGCTCCCGCTCTCAACAGCAGAGCCTGGGTTCCCATCAAAGAATGCAAGGAGTGGAAACGCAGTGTAATGTATCAGCCGCTTATCTAAGGGGAAAAAAATGCCCAGAACATCAGTTCAAGTGCCTTTCTACATGCAGAAGGAAAAAACAAAATCCAATCCACAGCATTTAAAGAATAATAGAAAACATTACAGGTGTTTGTTTTAAATGTGTTATAAGAGTTGTTGCATTCCTGCATAACAGTATTTGTGCAGATTCTTCTGCAAAACACCCATTTCTCCACATCTGGTGTGGTGCCAAAAACCTAAATCAAATATACCAAGTATTTTGTTTTGGTCATTTGTTAATCAGCATAACATAAAACCAAAGAGTGAATAACTGAGATGGCTTTTAGAACAATGCATGTTCAACTACTTAAGTATTTCAACAAATCACTGCTACTAACCTGATCTGGGCTTAGAAGCTTGTGTTTCCTGTGAAGCCGCTGGACCAGCATTATTCTTATTAGTTTCTTTTCCCTTTGACTCCACCTAGGAACAAAAGCAAAAACTCTTCAACACACACTTAAAGTCTGTGCTAATGCCACTGGAACACAGCTGATCAACTATTAAAAAAAATTACATTTTTATTTTATGCTAACAGACCTTGGCTGAGAAATGTGAAATGGAAACACAGCCTATGAAGCAAGAACCAAAACTAATGCTTGTAAATGAACAGGACAAACTCAAAGAGCTATACATTTGCTCCACTGCTTATTCTTGTGTTTCTTTTCCCACCAGACAATACAGATGAAACCATTCTGACAAAGTGCGTAGCATATCTGCAAGTACTAAAACCTTGGGGGATACAAAGTCAAGAGACTGGTACAATGTACAGGTATTGGCCTTAAGATAATACAAGTTTTAAAGGACATTCTTAATTAGTGTGCTTTTCCTCTTTGTTGTTTAAAACCTAACAAACAGGATGAAATCAGCTGTAGTCCTCCTGTTCTCTCAAAAGTCTTCAAAGCCAGAGCATGAAATGCCACAATACCAGTACAGAAAACAGCAAGAGGCGAGTGAAGTTTGCATCTTTCACTACCGTGTATGTCGAGCAATGGATTTAAGACTTACTTTGGTATTAGTGATATGTTCATGATCCGTGGGATTCATCTGCACAGAGCTTGTAAAAAGCTGAATGAGACAAAAAACATCGAGTTTAGGTATCTCAACTTTGCTATTAAGAATAGAAGACCATCACATCTGCATGTGTGAGAATGATCTCCGTACTTATTCCATCCTCTATGAGGACTCGAGTTACCACTTTTGCAAAGAAAACCTAGCCTTGAAGCACAATGGTTTGGAATTCCATGAACCTCAGTCACAAAGGAAACAA
This sequence comes from Calyptomena viridis, assembly GCA_013390005.1. Lineage (NCBI taxonomy): Eukaryota > Metazoa > Chordata > Aves > Passeriformes > Eurylaimidae > Calyptomena > Calyptomena viridis. The sequence continues at coordinate 177,120 of WEIV01010129.1, read as the reverse complement.
CTATATTGCATCTAACTACACAGTTTTAAAACAGCAATTTCTTCTTTCTTTGCTGCACGGATAATTCTGTCTACAACATGGATGAACACACCCTGCTCAAGTCTGCAAGTGACAGCAAACTGGAAGGAGTTGTCAATACGTGCGAGAGCAGCTCTGCTGTTAAAGAGGGATCTCAACGCAGCAGGAGAGGGGCCAACAGGCACTCCAGCAGGATCAACAGCCACACGTCTTCAGGACCCTGTAACATCATGCACTGGCCCAAGTTAAGGTTAAGAACACACCTGTGGAAGAGTGTCCAGTTTTAGGCCTCCCAGTACAAGAGTTTTCAAATTAGAGGGTGTCTGGAGGGCCGCAGATGTTTGGGAGCTTAAGACATGCCAGAGGCTCAGGAAACCTGGCTAATCTTGTCTGAAGAGGGCAAGTGAGGGAGGGTAACTGCATTCTTCTACTGCTCTGTTACAGAGAAAGCAAACTCCACATGGCAAGAGCTACAAGCTGCAGCAGGGAAAACTGACTGACATAACAAAATTTTTCACTAAGAAGAGCCAAGCCCTCAAACAATACCTAAGAGCCCATCTATGGAGATTCTGGAATTTGAGTAAACATGCACATGCCCCCTCCAACCCAGACCTTTCTATTCAACATAAACCTGAAAGAAATAACCTGAAATGGCAGGGAAACTTGTAAAATAAATGCCAAGAGCCTTTTTAACCCCTTTTCATTGATAAGGCCACAGATGATGTGCTAGGTTATTTCAAAGCAAAACTATTTACCTACTTGATGTCTAAGTTTATGTAGCAAGAAATACAAGCATGATTTCTTTCATTAGGAGAACCAGTCTTCAACAAAAATCTTAAGCATTCATTTGAGAAGTGGTATAGCACTGAGGATTATACCAGTGCTCCAGAAACACATATTCATAAATATTTATAACTTTGCTTTGTAAAGGGAAGAAAGGAAAAAAAAGTTGTGTTTTAGATCCATTCTTAACAGTAACAACACACACAAATCTTTTCTAAAGCCTATTATCAAAATATTTTAAATAAACAGTCAAAATTACATCAACCAGGAGATCTGGATCTATGCTGAACTGTCGTCCTGATAACATAGCCTGGAAGTCCTGTAAACTGCAGTCGATACTGTCAAGATAATCCAGAAGTTCAACTCTAGAAGATAAACATTATATTACTGCTGTATCACTTAAATTAAGAGAAATCCTGAAGTAAGCTGTACACAGATGTACTACAAACATCTAAAAATCTTCACCAGAACTAGATGAACTAAGTCTTTCATTAGAAATGATCTCTGTAAACAAATTAAAACTCTTAGCCTCTTTAGAGGAGAACCCAAGTAAAGCAGACAGGTGCTCTAGAACAAGTTTTTCAGGAATCACATCAGCCTAACACTATGATGTGACATGACACTAACCCCACATAGCCCTAATGAGTCCCATCTGCCTCCAGGAGTGACACAAGTAACTCCTGACAGTTTAAACAATGATATCAAGAACATTACACTGCCAGATTATGCATCCCAACTCACTCACTCCACAATGAAAATCAGAGGCCACATCTTAGAATACTTAAAATAGAAGGATCTTTAGAAACTGGCTTAGGTAACAGTGGACTATAAATTCAACGTTCCCAGTATAAGTAATTATTCAGTTCTTTTTACTTCAGTCAAATAATCTGTTTTAATACTGGAAAAAAACCAAAAGATCAGACTACTCACTTTCCAAGAAGATTTATATTCTGTGAAATTACTCCATTTTCACTGAGTAAGGAATCCATCACTGAGACTGGATCTTCTGCAGTTAAAGTTGACTGGTTATTCAATTGTACAGCACTTGACATGAGTGGACTCGTGCTGTCACTGACTGGATCATTACCTGGGACAGCAACTGATTCAGTGCTTTTATCCCCTTGAATTACAGGGGCATATTCATCTTCGTTATCATCCTCCACTTTAATTACAATATCAGGAGAATGATAGCTACAACTGCAGCTGTAATACAAGATAAATCAATTAGAACATTTCATACACATTGAAACTATTCCACAGGTTTAGTTACTTCTCATTTCAGGCAAACTACTATAAGGAGATAAACTTTCCTAATGCTTTTCAATGCTAAACACAGAAAGACACTCCAAATATCTATTTTCCATTGATATAGTTCTACAATGCTCAATACAATTAATGAAGCTCAGCTAGCACACACTGTTGTGCTAGACCACAATAACCAACTACTAAAAAGCTATAGGAACATTTATTTTTTGTATTAGAACAACTAAAATCTCACATATAAAGTATGTACAAAGTGGACCAAAGCGCACAAGGCCATCAAACTAGACAGACAATATATATTGTGCATATTTCCTGTTGCACGGAATCAACTCTGGAGCATCCATAAGAAAGGATCTCAGTCAACAGGTTTGTAGTTAATTAATCTTGTTATGTATACCAGGAACACAACCTGAAAATCAAGAGCGAGCCTCAGATTATTTATTTTCATCCATATTCTTGTTCTTAACCCTTAAGTAGCTGTTAATTACGCTGCCTCTCTACCACAGACTTATTTTCATGAAGCTCTTCTATCAGAGAATGCATTTCCACACATCAGCTGAGCAAGAACAATGGTACCAGTTCAAGTGTAAGCTAGAAATACCTACCTTTTATTCCTTAAGGCATAATACAGGCCCTATCAATTCAATACAACTCAGGGAGAGAGTTGTATCTCAATCCCTGGATGAAGTTTCAACTTGCTTGTAGCTGAAAGATGAACTACTTCTGTAGTACTAGAGTATACACAAAACACTTGGGACTGAAAAAAACCCCCTGAAATTAACTGGCTTAATGAAGTTCAAAGACCACACCAACATCTGACAAACACATGAAATTATTCTCCACAAAGATCCATAAAAACAAGAGAAGTCATTCCTGTCTGTATGCATAATGAAAAGTAAGACGACATCACTTACTCTGTCTTTGGACATTATTTAACCAGAGTGCAATAATACATATTGCTTTCACCAGTTTCTACCTATCGGCCACATCAACAGCCAATTAACTAGTTGGAACAAATCCAGATGTCAATAAATTTAAACTAGTGTGAATTCACAGATGAAGCTTCTACATGTTCAGGAGTGCTGAATATTCCGACCACTTCATTAAAACAAATTATCCAAGACATATGAGTTACTGCATATCATACAACACCAAAAGCCATTATCTTCATGCACTTCTACAGACTTCTTACTTGGAAGAATCTGAAGTGGTATCTTCATTTGTTTCTGGTGTAACAGGCAGATTTTCTTCATCACCCATGGGATTTTCTTCATCACCCACGGGATTTTCTTCATCACCCACATCCTCAGTGACATCGTAAATAACAATGTCATCTGAAATCTGTTCCCTTTGTTTTAAGCCCTCATTTCTGTTGAGAGGTACCTGAGAATTATTTTTAAAGGAGTCAAGGGACAGAAGGATGATAAGCTTCAGCATTTTGATAGTTATCATTTTCTCTTACAATGCTTCAAATCTAAAGAAGTCTAAGAGCTTTCCTACACCTCTGAGATTACAAGCTGTTTGTATAGATCTATGTTTAACAGAAAAAGCCATACAAGTAAATGAACACGATGGAGAATACCAGCTACAAGAAAAAAGTCTGGCAAATACTACAGGCACAGAAATAAAAATATACTAGCACTGTCAGCAAATGCAACAAAGAAAAGCTGCAAAAACAGGACCACACAAGAACTAAAAATATTAAAACAGTGACAGCTGTTTAAACAGTACCTTCTTATAAAGCTACTAATTCTGGTGCCATGCTACAGCACTTGTTTTAATGATTTCCCCATCAGCCATTATTTAGACAGCAGAAAACAACTTTCAGTGGTGTGACTCATTCATATGGCACAGGAACATGACATGATTTTGCTGGTTTGTATGCTGCCTTGCAGAGTAACACACCAGACCCTTGTCCCTCTATGGGGCACTTCACTCCCAGAGGTAACAATGCAACATATGTGTGCTATTTCTAACAGCAATATTATTAAAAGCAAATTGCTTTTAGTAGGATCACGTCAAGCTGTATTTAATACATAGGCAGCTGGTTTATATGTGTTTATGCTGAAAAGGGAATGATGATTATGAACACATTTAGCTTCTGAAGGAAATACAACATGACCTATCACTTCTACAACTTGACAGCTCTCAGTACACAGCTATGTTTTATTCCCCATGAAACAATGTACTTCATCCATCTGCCCACCCCACTCCTTCCTTTATCACAACAGAGAGTGCCCAAAATGCAAAACTTACATGTTGGCTATTGTCTGCTGGTTCTTTCACAATTTTCTGAAATACATTCGACTTTGTAGGTCCATTAGTGTTCAGAAGTAGAGGCCTACATTAGAACGGGTAAAGGAAGAAAGCAATCTCAAAATCACTCCTTTGGTTTTAGCCAACAAGGCATGTCAGTTTATTGACCAGACAGCAAGTCTACAAGATCATATTTACCTCTTACGTTTTAGGCTCACTAGTTGGTTATTCTGCACCAAGGTAACAATGAATTGTACAATCTGTACGGGAAAAGAACAGTATAGTTAATTCATTCTACTTTGCAACTGCTTCTCTTGAGCACCAAGGTATATTATAGCAGAAGACTTCAGTAATAAAATCTATACATAAACAGCAAAACATTTATTTAGTGTAGTAACTTTAATATAGAGTTGTTCAGAAAAGTTAAAAACAATGGTAAAAACACTGTTGGTAATATCTCAAAAAAAATAGTTATTCAGTTGTCCAAGAAAGGTTTTTCTCATAGCAGGCAGCAAGAGCAGACTTTTACACTACATTGTACAGTACAAAGAAAAACATTCAGTAACTCCAATGACAAGAAGAATTCTAATAAGCAATGACAGGAGGCATAGAGGGATGTGAATCATATACACAACCTGTATCTGTAAATACTAATTCTGGTGAAAGGCACCTTTGACAGATTCAGTAAAAATTACATGTACAATTAACAGTATTCATCAGCTTTTTTACCTTTTGAAATGTTGTACTTTGTTCTCATGTGTTTTAAATTTAAGGACAACATATGTATCAGTCTTCAACAAACTGGGAAAAATATCAGTAAGTCTCTGCTACAAGGCTGCTTTCAGTGATGCACTCTCTGATATGTAAAAAATAAATCCGTTACATCAGTTTTGGTAATAATATAATATATTTTGGTAATAATATGTTAACTTAGTTTAACACATTTATCAATGGGTTCCATTCAATTATCTATTCCTCTGCTAACTTTAGAAATATATGGTTAGCAGGTCAGGTAAGTGGGACCGCAGTGACTTTCCAGTACAGAACTTTGCAACTCCTGCAGTGAGTTTTTCACAAGATTACTCAACATAGAATATTAGTCATCCAATTCCTGAAGCACTAAAAACTGGATGGACCATTTTAAGAGTACCATGACTGATGTATGATGTTCTTGAACCTCTTTCTTTGAAAATGTTTACAAGACTTCGGCCTTATTTTCTGCTTATCCAGTAAAATACACTCAATGTTTGTTTCGCTAAGGTATTTTCACCATACACCACTCCCTTTTCTAAGAGACATTCCACACTACAAAAAAAATGTGTGAAGGCAAAGCAAGGTAGTATGTAGCACAGTATTCCTAGTTCAGAAGCACTCCCTCATGCATTTATGACACTTGAACAAAGTCTCACCTTTCGAATAAGTTGCTGTTGTTGCAAGTGTTTTGCTCTCAGTTCTGACACTTCCCTCCAAAGGGATTCATTCTCTCTGTTTAAAAGTTACGATTTAAAAGTTAAACTAAAATGAAGTTACAAATCATTTATATTAATTTTTGTTAAAGATCAGTTGGCTCCATTAAAGCTCTTTGAAATGTGTTTTTAGATTGGAGGTGGGGGAGTGCAAGTCTCACACAGTCAGCAGCTTTGCAAAGTAATTACAAAATGGAGACCCAAACACAACAAATGACCTGCAGAGAGCTTCCTGCTCCTTTTAAAGAAAGAAAAAAGAAATCCCAAATTTGGCAGGATTTATTACCTATACATTCAGCATTTAAAAATTTATTATCATAATTCAAAAAAATTTGTTTCCTTTCCCATAAACACAAAGTTACCTTCTCTTCTTCTTTCTAGGAATTAAATTAAAAAAAAAATCAAGTATACAACTCATTTCTGGCAGCAAGGCACCAGACCAAACAGCAAAAAAATGTAGCTTCCTCTCGCCACTAAAAAACAGAGTTCTTCACCTACATCAAACCTGTTTGTCCACCATCACACACCTCTGCTAGCTGCAAGCCACCTGTCAGTATCTGTCCATCCACCTTGAAAGCATGTTTCTGTACACGGCTTGTGTGTACAAAACAAGCTCTCAATTCACATATTCAGCTGTAGCCATTCAAAAAGTTGCCTATTACCTCCAGCAAAAGGGCATGTTGGTGCTAAAAAATAACAGGAGCATGTCAGAGGTGGCAGTTTTCATGGAACATTGCCATTTTATTAATTGCTCCAGTACTCACAGAAGGCCAGTTAGCAAGAGAGTGTAAAAACTGCCCATGCTATTGTAACCACAAGTTTGTTTCCAACATCATATAGCATATTAAGAGAGAGATAATGAGTACCAAAAGCCTCAATTAATAAAGACAGACAACATATCACCCCTTCTCTCTTCAATTTAGTTTAATTTTCGACACAGAGAAACAAACTCCACTGGTGTTCAGGTTTTTAGGAAACTTTAAGCTAAGTTTTCAGAAACAGCTGTTCATATGCACTGTGATGCATGGTATTACTCCTCAAACTGCTCCTATGTCCAACATATAACTTAAGAGTACAGTTCCATCACAAAATTAACAACTGAAGTTAGAGATTCTGAACTTTCTCACTAGCTTTACTAAGATGTTTTGTAGGGCTAGGTCTTCTGATTTATCTTCAGTTTCTACCTCAATCATTTTAAACTGATGAGGCAAGAATATGGATGTCGAAGAACAACCATTTTAAGTTCTCATCTCTACAAACTGCCAGGTCATTAGCAACTGGATGTCATTTCAGTCAAAGTCAGCCTTACTCTGGGCAGGTGTTTGGACCAGATGGCCTTCTGAGGTTATTTCAACCCAAATTCATTTAGATTTTGAAAAGGGTGAATTTGAAAATTTTTACTCTAGACTGGCCAGATTCTAATGAAGACTCTTCCAAGGCAAAGTAAGTTTGCCTCTGAATATTCTACCACTCAAGTAACTAGAACTGAAGACTGGAAATGACAGAATTTACTTCCTAAAACTTGAACTAATCAGTGACCTCTGCCACAGAGGTATACCATCACTTACTTTCTCAACATAAGTTAAGGTGTCCTGAGACATGAGCATATGCTCATGTATCTTGTCTGTACTTACATTCTCTAAAGGATTAAGTAATTCATGACATCTCCTTCACTGTTCAGAATAAATCATAATTACTAAGTAGGCAGTAATACAATTCTAAAAATATTCTATTTACATTTTGATTTTAGATTTTGTTTCTCTGTTGCTGAGGTAGCTAATGAATTTACAAACTAAATTTCTAATCACATTTTCGTAGACACAAACTCTTCTGCAATTTTAAGCAGTGAGAGAATGGAGATAACAATAGGCATATAACAATTAATGTCTTTGCTTATGGATTTTATAAGAAAATAGTATATGCAATTCGCACAAACCAAACTCTGCCTCAAACTAAATACAGTAACTACTTCAAACTTGAAGATGTAAACCAGCATACCTTATGCTAAGAGCTGTGTCGTATACTCAGCCTCAGTAGCATTATGGAACTATTATTAAAGCTGTTATTTCATTGCCCACTACTAGACAGCTCTGCAAACACCAACATGGCCTATCACTTTTAACAATTTCAGAATATTCAATTTTTAATGCAATTTTTCGACTGAAATTTACGTTCTAAATTTACTAATTTACTAAAGTTAGACAACCAGAAATCAAAAGACATCTAAAATTAGGTCTTTGTCCAATATCTACTATCAGAATTACTGAGCATTAGGGATCAGTTACTGATGCAGCAACTTACCTCTTCAAAAGAGACAACTGAGATTCGATAGTTGTTTGTTTCATTTGCACCTTTTGAGCGCTACATATTATTTTCGAGAGCTCTTCCTGACATATCTTGCTTTCTTCAGGTCTCGAAGATGAAACCTTTAAAAGATCAGAATCCAGAAACAACACTTCCCTTTACTCTTAATTATTATTCTCTGTCAGTGATCAAATATATTTTCATACTAGTGTTGACAAACTATGCATTTAACAATAAACCAAGCATCAAAAAAAAACCCCAAACCCAAAATCAGCTGTCACTACATGAGCTTTCGCTGTTACAACAGTTGCGTACATTCAGTTTCTTCAGGCGTTCTCCCAGGTCCTCTACATCATCATAACTGTTTCACAGAAACGTGAAGCAGTGCTGATTTTGGCTGGGGTAGAGTTTATTTTCTTCATAGTAGCTAATATGGGACTGCATTTTGGATTTGTGCTGTTGTGTTGCAGTGTTGGCAATAAAGAGATGTTTTTGTTACTGCTGAGCAAGTAACAGAGTCGAGGCCTTTTCTGCTTCTCCCCCCATTGCACCAGCAAGTTGGCTATGGATGCACAAGGAGTTGGGAGGGGACACACACGTCTAGGGCAGACTTCTCCAGCTGACCAAAGGGATATTCCATACCATATTGTGTTGTGCTCNAGTTTATATTACTGATGGTAAAGTCAAAGCATGTTCTGTAGTTCTAATATTCACTTGCAAATTGTCATATTTGCATACCTCAGTCGTTGTTGCCACCTGCGAAATTTACTATAATAAAGCAAAGTAGTTTAGATAAAGAAGCCTAGTCAAATCTCCCAAAGTATCTTTAAACAAGTTCAAGATATAAATGAAAACAGCGCTGTTTGCTTCCAAAAACTCCAAACTTATTTGCATTCGCAATCCTGCAGTTAAATTTGACATGAACTTTGCTATTCATCAGTACTTAGTTGTAAAGATTTTCTACATACTGAGTTTTCACTAACCTTCCTTTTAATGTGTTTCAACAGGTCCTCCCGGCCCTGCCTAAAATACGCATGCCGAAACTCTACTGGACCTTCTCGCTCCGGTCTGACAAACGCAGAATCAACATGGACAACTTTTCGGAAGCCATCTTAAAAAGAATGAAAAAGAAAAAAAAAAAACTTCCAAGACCCGCACTAAGAAATTCAAAGTACGCTGTCCCAACTACCCTATTAACAATTCTGAGGTTAAGACAGTATCCTAATTGCAGAGAACACTGCTCAAAGGAAATTATAACTAAACATATACGTACAGGATCTAGACTATGCTAGAATGCAAACATCCAGGAACTTACACATGTTTAACTGTCTGACAAAGCTTGCCATGTTGTTGTGCTTGAAGTACTTGGGAAGAATCTCTTTTGCAAATCTCTGTTCATCCAACACCAAGAAACTCTTGCCATTCTAAAATGAGAGACACACATTAAGCTACTTAAAAACCATAGCAGAATACACACTGGGCTTTTAGAATTAATCACCAGATAGGAATATTTCCTTCGTGCATGCAGTACGTTACTGATCTGCTTGCCTACAATTTTCCAAAACAAAAAGCAACAGAATACTATCAATTTACATTTGTACCTGAAGGGAAATATCTCCACTGTTACTTTTTGCTTCCTCGAGAAATTAATTAATTGTTTACCAACAATTATCACAATTTCACTGCAGGACAACACCATTAATTTTGTACATAGTTTTGAAGCCTTGGTAAGGAATCTAACTAAGAGCCTGAGCAAGGAAAAAACACCAAAACCAGCTGAAAGTCCCATCCGCTTTCCACTACAAAGGCACAATTAGTTTAATAGGACTTGTAGAGCCAATGGAGGCGTCAAAGAGGTGAGCAAGTCCACTGGATTTTGGAGTTACCAAAAAAGGCAGCCACCCAAAGGCAACATCACCCTTCCCCCAAAGCGCCAATTGTGAGGGAAGATTGATCTTTTATTTAATCCACAGGCTTTGACTAAAATAGAAGGATCAACTCTTTGTTCTTCAATGACTGAACTCCATTATAGGAGCAAGTAATTAGCAAAATGTAAGTTACCTATTTCAAAATGCCTCAGATGTTTTCTGTACATCCACAGTACTCTCACCCTGTATTTAACAAAAAGTTTATAATCTTCAACAAATGTCAACA
>WEIV01010129.1:61805-151211 GCA_013390005.1 Calyptomena viridis | reverse complement strand
GGACCAATAGGGGCGCTCCTCGCTCCGGGGGGCGGGGCCACGCGGTGCGGCCGCACGTTCCCGCCGGGTCAGCGGGCGCGTGGCGAGGGATCCGCTGAGGGAGACGGGGCGGGTGAGGGAGGGGCTGCGGCTCCAGCCGCAAGGAAAAGCTCGCAGGTGCTCAGGACGAGCCTTTCTTAAGAACTTATCCCATCCTAGGGTTTCAGAAAGGTCTAGGAGAAAGGTGAAGAAAGAGCTTGTCAGCTGAAAAGCATAAGCACACAGGGTTTGGTACATCGTGCTACACAGCACGTAATAAAAAAACCCATATAAGCATATGCACAACATGAACAGCCGACCCAACTCAAAAAACACCCCAACCCACTCAGGCAGGCCCCGAGTAGACCCATTGATCCATTTCGGTTTGCTGTGAATGGAACAGGGAAATGGCACAGGAAAAATAACGTTTAGCACGGTGGGCTGCAGGACAATTGATGTCAATATTTCCGACTCAAGCTGTATATCACACAGCTTCCTTTTTCCTACAGCATTAGCAGGCTACAACAGCCTGTAACAAAGTTGTTGACCGACATTTACTAGATCATTCCTGAGAGAAGTTCCTAAGGTTATAGCTTAGCTTTTCAGGGTCAGTATTTGGAATGATAAAACTTAAAAAAAAGCCTTTTAAATTTAAACAGAAATTTACAGTAATTTTCCAAGTAACTTTCATCCTGTCTTACATGCAGCAAGCTCCTACCAGATTCCATTTATCTAGATACAAATGTTTGATAAGCAGGGAGAACATGGTTGTCATTTAATCTGGACACAGAATTGCTCTCCATCTTATATTTCCTGTTTACAACATCTATTTGAAAATAGAAGTTGGCATATAGTTCTACAGTATTTCGAATTGTGCTTATAAATGCTAAATTATTTCAAAAGGTAAACCACTATATGGATATCTTTTGTTCAGACAGAAGTGGAATTATGCACTCAATTTTTTGCATTTCATTAGTACACTGAACATCACCTTGGTGAGAAAGACCACTGTGTAACTTGATTTCCAATGTCTTACAGTTGAGGGAAGTCTTTTAATCTTTCTTCCTAAACCTCAGTTTAGTAAAAAAAAAAAGTCTTCTGAAGGTTTCAGGCTTAGGAACTGGAAGTTATTAATTTAATACTTAGCATAAAATGCTAGCAATGTATAATTCAAGTAACCTTTCCATTATTTTTTTTATTGTCTTACGAGGTCTGAGCACAAGGTAATTGCTTGTCCATGTTCTTAAATCTTGTTACATTATTTTACAAGCCAGCCAGTGCAGAACTCACCAGTCTTTGGCCTGGGGCTATTTGACTTCCCAGTATTTTTATCAGCAGTGCTATGGTGTTTTTCCACTCTGCAGTAAAGTTTTCCTCCATTTAGCTTGAAGAAATCTGGTAATTATTAGTTCTGAGGTAGGTCAAACTGTTTAAATCTTTCGTGGTGCAGTTCTCACCCTCCCCTCACCAGAAAAACATAGCACTGTAAAACTTTTTGAGTATTGTGAAATGTTGGGAACTCAGGGAAAAACAGACCTCTTCTCATAAACCTTGACTAACTCCTCGTGCCCCAGCAGATCCTGTTCTTCCCCAGCCTTGTTCCCTCTCCCTTATGCCCACAGTTCCCCCATGTGTGGGAGTTCCAACTAAGACCCAGTGATTGGGAACTAAAAGAGCCATCAGGGAACATCTGATTTCCTGTGCTTTTTCTTACAGCTTACAGAGAGGCTATATAGTTAGCAGCACCTCAAGTCTGGGCAGGTAACTAAGAGAAGAAAGTTAGGTATCTGTTCATCTCACTACCTGTTTATTTTGACATCCCTTATGCCTAGAATCACAGCCACCACTGGTCTCTTCCTGCTCCAGCAGCAGGCAGCCCCACAGCAGTCCCATATTCTCTTATAGGAGCTTTTCACGCTGATAGTCCAGTTTTGATATGGTTTAAGAAAAATAATTTGTGATGGGGATTCTTTGTTCCACAGCACATTTAAAAATAGAGGTCACAAAACAGCCCTCATGTGACAATACTTCTCTGTTATGAACTTAACCTATCTTCTCTGACTTCCTACTTTCTTCCACCACAGTGAAACATACAGCAAGGGGCAACAGCCCCACTTTTCTTACAAGCCGTTGCTATGGCTTTTAAAAGTCTGAAGTGCAATTTGTGTGAATCTGTGCAACAGAGCCTGGATAAAGCCTGAGTAAACTTCCCAAGGGGTATCAGTCTACAGATGTTCCTTTAGACAAACAGCATGATGCAAAACAAGCAACTGAAAATGACAGGGGAGACAAAGGTTGGGTGACAGATTTCAAGGCAATACTCTCCTCTTTTTGTGACCACTATTTGTCCTGACTGAAATGCTGGCATTTGAAGGTTCTCTTTATTGGTTTTTCTGTATTGATCCCCATGAAAGCAAGAGACAAACCATTCACTGGGATTGCACTTGTTGCCCCTGGCACAGGCGGCCACAAGTAGACCATCCTGTAATGTCTGCAGTATCAAATATTGTGCACAGCACTTCACAGCCAAATTTGATGCAAGCCTTCCACCTTTAAAAAAATTAATACACCATTTAAATAATTGAAAGTGTTCCTAGAAGTCCCAGCTCTGCACATACTAGGATCACCTTGAATCAAAAATGGTCCTAAGAGGCCTACCTTTAAATTAATCCTCCTTGAACCAGGGGTAGTCTGAGATGTCAGCATTCTTGATGAAACTGGCTAGAGTAGGCAAGGTAGATGTAATTTCAGAGAGCTTCTATAGGGATTATTCTTCCAAAGCTAATATCCTTTCAGTTAGTTTTATGTCATCCTTGTGCATCTGATTCAAGTACCATTCAGTGTTTTGGATAGCTATGTTATTAATTTTCCTTCTCCACATGCCCTGCAGGAAAAACAGATGGCACAGTCAGCGTGTCAGGTATACGACAGACAATGATAAAATAAAGGCTGGCAGCAAGTTTTAAAATAACGTTATGATAACTGTTCCCCGGAGTATGTTTAGAATTAAGCTATGAGAACTGAAACAGACTTCCATTCATGATCAACAGTTTTTCTTTCTTGAAAGGAAGACCTACATTCATATTTAGTACTATCCCTTCCAGATATGGAAAGGGCACAGAAGTGATATCCATTTCTTATTTGCTTATGTATGAGGAATACTTGATGTAGGCTTTTCCCAATTAGACAAGGTCTTTTATAGTCCACAAAAATGCTTGATTACTCTTAAAAAACTGTTTTCTCATCTTGGAGGAAAATTTTCTCATACTAAGAGGAAAAAAGTTACAAGGGTTGGAAAGGGTATATTTAAACAAGCCATTGTTTTATTAAGATAGCATTCAATTAATCACAGTCAGTGTCTTAAAAAAATTCCAGATTTGAAGCCATAAAAAAAGATCACTTTTAAAAAGAAGACAAAAAGTAATATCTGAGTTCAAACACATTTCTTAATGTGCTAACAATGAGTTCAGGCCAGATTATCTGATTTTGAGGGCTTTCTGCAAGGTTAAACTTTCAATGAAAGGATAGTGGATTAGGGATGAAACGGAAGGATGTTTCATGAGCAGTATGCCTGACAGAAAACTTCTAGGGCAGTTTGCTGTGGCCATGTTGTTGGTAATTATGGAAAAACAGTTCTATGATAAGAAAAAACATCCAAATTTAACACTGCTTTATTCCAAAAATGAAAAGTATATACCAAATCTTAGCACAATTTTCTCAAGAGTTTGTTTTTTAAGTAGGATTTCATAACATAAACTTTATGAACATGGTGGCAAAAAAAGGGCTCATAAATCGCAATAAATCTTGAAAAGGAGCTTTTATCTCACCTGAAGCTAGTTTAGCAGCCACATACTACATACATGGTTTAGTTATTTTAAGGCCTTCATTCCATGCTATTTTGCATTTCAGTGATGAGGNGCTTTGTGCTTCCTCGCTTTGCACACGCTTTGGTGTGTTAAACCCAGGTTAGGGTGACATGCTAAAGTTGTGATAAAGCTTAATAAACAGAAGAAAAACTGAGAAGCTGCGAGTTTCATTCCTTTATCTGGTACCGGACTTTGATAACAAGAAGCAATTACTACGGGCATTTTTACAAGAACATAATAGACCTCCATAAAATAACTGTTCTGCTAGCTCAATTCCAGAGGCTGCCAAAGCTTTCTTCAAAAAACAACATACTTTACATTGGTTTACTCTTATCGAGCACAATAGAAATTATTTGCAAAGTACCAGTGAGCAACTTTAACCAGATATTTAACATGTAAAAGTAACAATGTTCTTGTTAATTTTTAAAGTTAAGGCTATTTTCAAGGATAAATTGTATTGGCTTAGTCTGCTTCTCAAGGCCATTCAGAGATATTATTTGAATAAACAAAAAACACACCCTCTGTGGTTGTGGAGTCTGTCATGTTGTATCTCTCTCCATTTAACAAATTTTTGACCATTTAACAAATCTCTTTAGCCTGTTTAAACCAGAAAACTCCCAGACTGGAAACAAAACAAATCAAACTGGTTAATCTCAATCTAATTTACCTTAACCTGAACAGGTGGACACATGTCTGTGTCTAATCCACCATTGTTCATTGTTTGTTCAGACTCCTGTAAGGTTTTATAAAGGAAAAAAAAATAGATTACTTGATTTCCAGATATGTGACCCAAATTACTAGTTTTCCTGTATTGTAAGAGATACTAGAAAAAACAATGATTTGCTATAGTTTCCACAGGATTCTGCTATTTCTTTCTCAGTTTGGTCAAAGCTACTGGTGTAGCAGCCACACACCACAGTTGAGTGGACAGCTGGTGACTGAAATGCTATCTGTGCTGCAACTGCCTTTGCATCTGTCATCACTTTTGTCAAGTAAAATATTACGCCATTATTGTATTTGCATCGATGTTTTCTTCCTTTCTAGGTTGCTTATTCTTTCCCATACAAATTGAGGGTTAAGTTCAGAGCGTCTATTAAAAAAAGAGCACCTGGACTTCACAGTTCTAGCAAATTCTGTCTGTGGTTTGCATATATTTTGTGCCTTAACCTGAAACTTTAATGTAGTCTCAGCACTGTGTCACTGCCTCCTCTCCCTTACTCTAGAGAAGAGCTACAATCAAAGCTCAACAATACCTCCTTTAGGGACATTATAAATAAATTAATATTTATTTCATTTCCCTACTCATCAAGTTTGTCATTCACTGCTGAGCTACAAGTTTCAGGCTATGGTGTTCTGTATTAAAGAATCATAGAATCATTTAGGTTGGAAAGGACCTTTAAGATCATCAAGTCCTGCCATCAACCTAACACTGCCAAGTGCACCACTAAACCATGTCCCTATGCACCATACCTAAACATCTTTTAAATACCTTCAGAAGTGGTCACCCCACCACTTGCCTGGGCAGCCTATTCCAATAATTGACCACTCTTTCAGTGAAGAAATTTTTCCTAATATCTAATCTAAACCTCCCCTCATGCAACTTGAGGCCATTTCCTCTTGTCCCGTCTGCGAAGGAACGATAACACAGGTATTCTCCAAAACCACAAGGAGTGGAAGGATTTAGAAGAATTTATTTTCTGAAAGCGAAAACGCTAAGAACATCAATTTAATGGTGTTACAAGCACCAGGCCCTGGAAGAAAGACACTCCTCTGTTCTTCTTAAGGCTTTTATTGTTTCTCCTGCCCCCCCTGCCTGCTGGACCTTCTGAAAAGTCTGCAATCTTATCTTCTTCCCATTATAGGGAGCCAATCCCTGTGGAATGCAGGAGGAGAAAAACACAAAACACATTCCTGGGAAAGATGGCCTTCTATCCTGTGGGAGAATTTCCCTGAGTGAACATGCCTTAAACTCCTTGAAAATAAGTCTTCTGAATTCATCTACCCCTACGCCATCGCTTGGGAGAAGAAACTGACACCTCACTACAAGCTCCTTTCAGGTGTAGGTCTCCCCTGAGCCTCCTCTTCTCCAGGCTAAACAACCCCAGCTCCCTCAGCTTCTCCTCACAAGACTTGTGCCCCAATCCTTTCACCAGCTTTGTTGCCCTTCTCTGAACTTGCTCCAGCACATAAATGTCTTTGTTATAGTGATGGGCCCAAAACTGGACATAGTACTTAAGATGTGGCCTCGCTAATGCTGAGTACAGAGGGATGATCACTCCTCTGGTTCTGCTGACCACAGTATTTCTGATATAAGCGTGGCATTACTGACTAGTATTATGAACCAGAATCTGTATTCTAAAACTGTATACTAAATTCCTCTTTTACCAAGCCAGACACACAATGAGAGAACCACACTGAAATTCCACTTGCAGATTAACTAGTTACTAAAGAACTCCCATTCATATAATAAATATATTATAATTAATGTAATTTTTTTTTCTCCTGAAAAAACAAAGTTTTTTCCCCATGTTACTGTTCAGAAACTGCTCTCTGCAACTTCTCTTCATCTAGGTGCTGTTCCTTCACAGGTAGAGAGAACACTGCAAGGAACCTCAGGACATGAAAAGCTCTAGTGTGATAGCATTTCCCCCTCCCTACCTCCTTTTCCAATGCCACGTTATTCAATTCTTTCAACTCTCGCTGCTGTGCTACTTCCTACATACATTGCAATAACTATTAGATCAAGACAAGTTGTATTAAAAACACACACGCACAAAATAATTGCTTAGACACCTGGGGTATAGTAAATTTTTAACTTGTATCACTTCTCTTATCCAGTTCAGGTAATTCAGATGCAAAAGGAGTTGCATCATCTCAGCCAAAACAAAGTTCTAGCTGTTGACATGAAGACCTAAGAAGCTTGAGTTAGGGCATATTATATCTTGAGATTCTCTTCTCCCAGCAAAGAATTTATGAAGAGGAGTAAAGCACAATAAAAGCAAGTAAATTCTGTTTTAAAATACTTTAAATCACAAAATAAAGCATAGGTTAAACCATATCCAACTGCTTGGTATTTTCCCAGTCAGCATAGACAAGTGTCTAAATATAGCATTGAAATCTATATTATAGATTATAAGTTACAAGAAATCTATTTTTGTAAAAAAAAAATAAGAGGCAGAATATTTTTTCTCACCAGATACTCTTGATTTTCACAGCTTCTATTCTGATGTCTGAGTGCCCAGTATGTATTGGACGGATGTATTCTGAAAGGAGAAGGTAAACCTGGATGTAAGCTGCATGTGGTAACATAATTTCAGCCTTGAAAAAAGACTTTTACAACAGATTTCTTCTTTGACACCAGATTTCTTCAAGTTTTTTCCAATAGTGAAAACAAACATTAAGAATTAAATCCAAACACACAGCAACTCTTCCACTGGTTTTAGAAAACACTGTAAAGTTGTGGAAAACATCATGGTTACTTTCTACGGAGTGCACCCTTGCCCAGTTTTAAAATACCACTGGTGTGCTGCTGTACTCTTGTTCTCGCATATGCTTGCCCTGGCATTTCTATGAAAGTTGCATCTGTTCTGAGGCCAGAAGAAAGATTAATCTTAAGAGATATATCCAATCCCATAAGCTGTCTCCCTAGCAAACCTTTACACTTAGAGATTTTCTCCCTTTTAGCTTTGCCAGTTTCCTTAACTTTTCAAAAATCTTAGTTGGTGAAGATACTCTTCCCTAGTTAATGAATTTGAACACTTTATCACAGTTTATTTTATTCTGACTAAAGCAGATCTAAGGCTTAGTAACTTTATTAAATAGATTACTTTCTTTTCACAACTATTCAGCAGACTACTCAAAATCCATCTGGCTTAAAGAAAACCACTACTGAGACTGTTGGAAGTTTTGTTATTATGCCTGTAAAAGCTGTATATTTAAGATAACTAAAATAGCTAGAACTAAATCTTGTTTCCTCTATAAATTTCTATTGAACTCTGTAGGAGATATTATGGAAGTAAAATGGAAGCCTTGCTTGTATAATATTTTTAACATTACACTAAAAGCAAAAGCAGAACACAGATGTCCTCAAACATGCAGCCATGGTAACCATTAACAAAAGACAGGAAAATTAAAAAATATTTCACTATGCCAATAGACCTAAAATTTTAAATGAAATATCTGTAAAAAAATGCTGCTAGATCTGTAGAGTTTCTTTGGAACAAGGAGAAAAATATATGACAAGAGCAGTTTGTAACCATGGCAAGTTGAAAAGGGAAAAACCACTCTCTCTTGTGTTGTGTGTGCAATTGCCAGGCAATTGCAAAGTGCAGAGCTCAGAGGCCACAAATCTGATATGCAGGTTCTAACCATAGTTTGTACAGCATGACTTTCTAGGAAGCATTTTTTAGTGTGAGGAGAGCTGTTTTCACTTAACATCCATAGGACAGTGCTACCAAAAGCAGCATGTATACAAGACCAGTACGCCCCATTCCTGACCTCTAGTCATCTGGTTAGCATAACTAACACCATTCTATAAGGCAAGCAGCTACCTACCAAGTAGGTCACCTATTTTTTTCCTCTCTCTCTCTTTATCAGGCCCTGAAGGCCCTGTGAACCAAGAAGACAAAACAAGCAGATTTCCTCTTCCCCTCCCTACCAGCCTCAAGGTTCCTGGGTGCCAGGACAATTACTCCCTTCCCTGCCAGCCCTGAAGGTCCCAGGCAGCCAGCCAGCCAGGTGCTGTTGTTGAGCCTGGGGGAAGCCTAAGAGCACACAGAGCTGTAATTGTAAGTTAGGTTGTCTTGTAAATGCTATAATTGTGCTACTTCTAAATTGGACATAGGTATGGATACATCAGGACTAAAGACATGAAGTCAGTCTGCATGTAAACCACATATATATATATATATTCCCACTAAACAGTTGAAATGCCCAGTTCTTAATGGAGACCTTTCTGACTGGTCCAGACACCTTTCAGGCCCAAGGGGACTGCAAATCAGTTGTATCCTGTGTCATGCATGTGCTGCAAGTTCAGCACCTTGCTCCAAATACCAGACCTGCTGTTTCTGCATAGTAAGTGAAAGAGGTGTTCATCATACAACCAGCCTGAGAAGTTACGAACACTGTTTCTACTATAGCCCACAGTCAGCTCAGTTCTTATGGAAAATACAGTTTTCACTATCAGTGTAGAATAAAGCAAAGGACCAAAAGACTTTCCTCTCTTCTATGAAAGATGCGCCAACACTCTGAAAAGACTACTGTCACCTCAGTAATACACCAGTCCCCGTCCTGCCCCAAGCTGCCAAATCAGTTGTGGTAACAGCTGGGCTTTCCAGATTTAGTGGGTGTTAGTCGTAGGACTCCAGCTTCTGACTCATTCCCCCTGACAGGACAGATGGAGAGGTTAAAAACATCTGACAAAGGCATTTTGAGTCACCCCACTACCTAAAGGATAGAATCAGTATGGTTTGAATCAAGTGTCTAGCCCTTTAAATACTCATTTGAGATAACTCATGTAAGCCATCATTGCTATACTTATTCACTAGCACAAGGGTTTGAAGAAAAGGCTGCATCATAGAGGAAATTAATATAAAAGGGGTGTGTGTGGGTGGATGGGCATGCTTTTGCAAAAAGTTTGGTTAACCCATTAAGTTTTGGATAGTGGCATGCCAGAAGTGATATATTGTGCACAGTATTTAAGATTCACTTTCTGAAGCATTCTGCCAAAGAAAATCCAAATGTGGATGCAACACTTATTTGAGCGTTGAAGGGTCCTGACTTAGTATCTACCTTGCTGATCCAGATGATGTAGCATTAGTTCTGTCTGTTTCTTCTTTCCTGGTGTAATCTAGGTGACACAGTGCTTTCTGGTCATCTCTGAGTGTCTGTTGATGAGAACAATATGCCTATTTGCTAGTACAAAGCTGTTTGTACTAACTCAAACAGGTACAGAATTCTCACCTCAAAACCTTTTATACCATAGGGGAAAGAACCTGTATTAGAAAACACTGATATTAAATGCAGAAGTGTTACTACATACAAGACTGTGGATGAGTGCAGCTCTATTTAGATACTGATCTGGAACTGGTAAGGAATACAGAGATATTGCTATGAATCAACTGTTTACTCGAGAATTTTTTTTAAGGTTATACGTAGGTGTTGTCAGACAACACAAATTTAACTAAGGTGTACTGAATGAAACATGCCATATACTGACAACAAAAGATTTTTTTTTTTAAGCAAAGAATAAAATGGTTTGTTGATGCATAAACAAGTAAAGGACCAACTCTTAATTAATGGATTAGGAATTATTGCTGGAGTCAGAGGCTGGCAGGCACTGTGTAAGCCTGGCCAGTTCTGTTTACTGTTTTATCTCTTTTCTAAAGAGAAAGCTTCCTATGGCAAGCAGTCAGAGCGCTGATAAAAATGGAAAGAGCCATTACATCTAGCCCTACCACCTGTTTCTTTTTTCCACTGGGGGATCATAAGATCTGTGACTCTTGCTTAACAGCAGTTTAAGTTCAAGCCTCCACAAGTGCAAGCATTATTTGTAAAGTATGCTTAAAATTTCTAAGGAGCCTGCTGCAAAAACTGCAACTTCTGAACTACAGACAACTGTAAGTTTGTTATTGTTTTTAGATCAATAACCACTGGGGCAAAAGGAAAAGAGTTGGCAATCTCTGCTGCTTTGCAAATATACAGTGCTTTATACCACAGCATCCCAAAATAATGATTTTGTTTTGGATGAGGATTATCTGTGAAAATCACCCATCTCTCAGAAAATACAACCTGCTAGCTGAACAGAAATGTATTGTCTTTTAGGCTCCTTCATTTCATAATGTCTTGTAAAACATACTCAGATTCTCCTGTCTGAAAGAACACATTTTACACTGCCTGTGCTGATCACAAGTAAACTTTTCCTTTTTGTTTTTCACAAAACACTAGTCATTTTACCAGAAAAAAAAAATTATATTTTCTCCCAAAGATGCTCTCAAGAAACATGATAAGGCTGATTTTAGATTAAAAGCTTCCAAATAAGATTGTAGTTAAAAAAACAGGCTGCTTGATTTTGCAGTGGTACTAGAATATGTTCAGGCCAAATACACCACAAAATTTTATGTTTGATTTTTATTGTTAATGATTTAACACATCAGTATCTTAGCATTATCATTCTATGTACTCTAAAAACATTTATAGGCAGATGAACTGCAAGGAATGTGAACAAGGAAAGCCAGCTCATCAGCTCATGCTGTAGGGAGGAACAGATAGTTCTGGCATACTAAAAATAAAAAGAAAGCATTAACACACTGTATGCTCTGCAACCTCAAGTAGCATTATTTAGAAGTGTTCCAATAAAAACAAACCATGACAAAAGTTCAGACCTACTAAAAAAACAACTAAAAGTGACTTAAGTCATCCCCATGCTTCATGGCATAAAATAAACACAAACTTTAACAATTTAGTTTCTTTCACAAACTTTAGGACAACATACATCCAGTCACAGAATTTTTCTTGATAACAGTTAGTAACCATGCAACAATTTAGTTTCTTTGCAAGTAGTAAAGCAAATTCTGGTTTACACATAGCCCATGACTGTATTTGCTAAAATGACTGACTTGTCTTGCACCTTCTTATGGTAGCTTCTTATGGGGTAAGTTTCATTTTAACCCCTGTATTAGTACGACTGTGCACGTTTTATCTCAAACTGTATGAGCAAAGCAGTAAAAAAGAAAGAAGGCCTTCATTAAAGCAAAGTATTTTATTAATAAATCAAATCATTTGATATCACAAAATCATGTCATTTCATCTGAAATAATGTTTATTTTCAGCATCTTCCGAAGCCACAGGCAACATGGCTGCAAGAACATGGATGCCTCTGTATGCATACACAGTGAATAGTCAACAAACAAATGATTTTTTTCCATAAATGTAAACTGAAGATAGGAACCAGAACTGGATTATTTCTTAGAATTTGTTAGTTAATAATCTTGCAGCTGAGGAGAAGCCTAAGGAGACTTAGAAGAGGTGAATCTTTTAAACAACAGAAATACTTCAAACCAACACACGATAGACAAGTTTTACTGACTGTAGCATGGAACTGAGTGAAACACTCCTAATTTACACAGTCTTGTGCAAATCTTAATCACTTCATTTGTAAAATGGTGGCAGCTTCACTCTGCAACAGAGATGTCAAATCTGGGTTCTTCTGAACTGGCAGCAAACTTCTACATCTCAGCCTTGTTGAAGGGCTCACTCATACTATTATGGTAACCAGCTCCAATTACAGAAGCATACAGATGGCAATCACTATCTTTTCCTAAGTTTTTGTTCTGTTCTCTTGGAGTCAAAACAAAATAGGTGATCTGCCTATTGACTTATCTGATCTTTTGCTTTGTAGCAAAGTAGTTAAAGCATGGAATCTAAACAGGACGCCTTTGCTCAACAGCTCCTCAACTCCAGCCCTTCAGGAAACATGGAAGAAAATGCAATAGACAATCTATATTAAAAAGCTTGAGTAAATTACCATTCTGCAGTTGAGAAGGTTCTGTGGGATGACCTGACATCAGCAAAAACATATGTCAAAGATTAAAACTCTCTTAAGCATATTCGAGAAAGGCACGTTTAAACCAAAAGATGCCCATTTCGATTTTGTTAGATGTCACTTGACACCTCTCAAGTATCACTGAACTGTCTGCAGTTGATTGAAAACAGCAAGGACTTCACATGGTTTTGCTTTATTCAAGAAGATATATTTCATTAGCATCTCGGATGCGAGTTCCAGAGTCCACAGTGTATGTTCATTCTGGTATACCCATATGCTGAATACTACTTAAATTCCCTAACTAGAACAACTGTTCTTAACAGAGGAGTTGTACAAACAATTGGCATTTGTACATCCATTGGGTAGGGAGCCAAATAAAATACATTCATACCTCAGACCAACAGGGAAATCAAGCTGCCATTTTGAAGCCTTTGCTTTTGTACATGGCAGAACTCCGCAGTCAACAGCAAGAACTAAAATGCATGTGTGTCTCACAACTCATTAGGAGCAACTGTTTGACCACAACAGCTTACAGTCTCTGAGCACTTTCCCTTCATCACTGCCTGTTTCTGCTTTAGTTCCACTTTCAACACAAACAGAAAACCCAAACAAACAAAAAAAACCCAAATTCCCTTTTCAATTCATAACTTACCAAGTAAAAAGGAATAATACCCTGAGAACCATCAGGCCTGTAAGGAAGAATTCTCTACAGAGACAGAAAAAAGAGTCCCTTTTCTCACCCTTGTTCCTGTCCTATGTAAACTGTACTGGGGGTGCCCTGGGGAATTATAGGCAAGGGTACCAACAGTTGAAGAAATAAGGCTCATCACGTGAGCTTAGTTTGGGAGCTCTGCCTTGTCCTCCATGTTGCCTCTTCTTCCTCCTCTCCCAGAGCAGATCCCCTTTATTGATACATCTCTCATGATTTACCATACCTCTCATGAGAGTGCCTAGCTGTCTCAAGAACCTTTTATTCTCTTACCAATCAGAGTGAAGCCCAATTAGCCTTTTGCAAGTAATATTTTGGCCCTCATGTTCTCGGCTCATATTTACATTCTTTCACACAGTATTTCAAGGATGCTGTGGTCCTAAATTAGAGAATTGACAAAACATTCACACATGCCAAGAACATAAGGCTTTTTCTGGGGTCAAATCTCACTTATGATTTTTCATCAATTTAAGGTTGAGAGAGCTAGATTAATAAGTGACAACAACACTGTCCAATAGAAGGGACCGCTCCCAGCACACCTGTATCTGAATGGAGCTTTCAGAAGCTCCATTTCTTTTTCTTAACTCATGAGTAGAGCAGGACAGGCAGGGTTGTGGGGTGGCACACTTTTTTAAGCAATCTCATTGCTCTTTTTCAACAATCAAACATATGTAATGCCTACTGATCCTTCCCAGCATACATTCGTGTCTCACATAATACTCTTGCTTTTTCCTACTACTTTGCCCATTTTTCAAAATCAGCTAACACAAACCAGCTATGACCACAAGCTAGAATCTGCTGAAGCAACTGTCAAGGATCAGAACAACTTCAGCCGCAGCTCAAGGCAAACAGGATACAAGGAGGAAGGACATTAGTTCCACTTGCTTACAGCAAAGCTGTCCCCTCATTGTTGCACAGTGCTCAACTCCAAGATCAGATGCTTAGATAAATCTAAGAATTCTGGTACTGTTTTTCTCCTAAAATGAAATGCACTGCTCTTACTCTTCAAGCCATCTTTTTCTACATTTGAGATGTGTCTGCTCCAACTCTTTGTTTATTGAGATCAGCAACTCCAGTTTCAACTTCGTTTCTGCTTCCTGCCCTATGGCATTAATTTTCCAAGCTCTGAAAGGGAAAAAAAAGGCAACTCAGAAATTGCTTATACACAAAAAAAAAAAAGAGAAAAAGAAACCCCCAAAGTTTTCCTAATGCCAAGCTGCCATTTTCTCTGAAGCAATTAAATCTTTATTCAATGTAAAGCAAAATAAAAATAAAATTAAAAATTGTATAGTAATATTTAATTTATTACACAAAGAATTATCCAAGTTTAGTTCAGGTTATTCAAAGAATGTGAGGAGAAGACTGCTACAGGTGCAAGCAGGGAAATGACAGTACTGAATAACGTCTAAGATGCCCTTGCTTCACCATTGCTAAGGAACAACAGAGAGGGAGGATCTCCAGTAGTAAGGTTGCTCTAAGTGTAGATATTGCAGAGTATATGAGGGCTTTGAACTTAAGTCATTGATAACATAGATTTGTTGATCAACATCAACAAGGATCAATAGGCTTCCTAACACCGTATTTCCAAATTGAGAAATTTGATACACTGAATTTACCAAAATTCCTTTTTAAGAGAAAAATAAATTTTCTATGGCATTTTTATCATAGTCACTGTGTTTAACACAATAATTGTTGTCCTCATGGTTGTTCAGTGTTTTTATGGGAATTTTTGTAGTCAAACCGTCAACCTCATTATCCAAACAGCTTGAGCAGCAGCAGCACAATATCTGTCACAGAAAGAAACATGGTCTTCTGATAACTAGAGCTCTGAATCCACTGATTGGTTTTTCTACTCTTTCAGCAAGGTACACTATTTTTATACAGTCCCTCAAAAAACCTTCTCATCTCTGAAGGCTCCAAGCTCCATTTCAATCAATACTTTAATTGTGTGACAAGTTTCAAATAAATAAATCTTTTCGAACTAATCCAAAAAATGGATCTGTCACTTTAAAAGTCAGTAGGGAACTGAGTGATCCCAGTTAACAATCCCAGGAATATAAAAGAATGTTTTAATTTAATTTAAAATTTTATCTGTGCTTGCTAAATTACAGCTGCTTGAAACCGGTATGTAAAAGATTAAACTCAAGTTACACAACATTCTTTCTCAATATGTCAGATATTAAGTAGCTTCTTTCTCAATATGTCAGATATTAAGTAGCATAGCAACACTTAAAGATATCTTTCAGGAAGTGAATATTTTCCAAATGAGTCCAATAAAAGAACTCTCACATATTGAGATTACCATGCTAACAGTATAGTGTGATTACTAAAATATATTTTTAAACTTTGAGATTCTTTGTGTTGAGACTGAACAAATGCTATTTCAACACTGCATGATATCAACTTGAATGCTTAAAAATAAACATATTCTCAAGAACAGCAATGACTATATGTAGGTGGTAGGAATTCCTGTCATGTGAGGCATATTTTCACACGCTATGAAGAATATGCTTTGCTATGAGGCAAATCCATGGTTTGTAATAAAAAGGCATTTTCTTGAAGTACCTGCTTATCATCTTCTGTGTGCGTTTTGCAAAAGGAATAAAACCCCACTATTCTTACATTTAGATTACTTCAGTATCAGGAGATGAAGTGTTTACCGGACTGGATTAGACATACGAGATACCATTGTAAAGACACAAATAATACATAACACCTGGCTCAGATGTTTTCAGAAAGGAAAAGTTTCACCATCTTTCTCACTTACTGTTTTTTTTTGTGCAGGCCAAGACTGACTATAAGACTATAATGTGATACTTGTGGTGGAGGGAGGGAATGTGAACTGCAGAGCAGACCACTTGCCACTCAACAGGTAATAAAAATAATTCTTCCTACATCAGCCTAACTGTAGATATTTAGTCATAATCACAAGCAACATGTCAGTTATTGTTTGGAATGGTAAGACAAAAATCTCGGAACCATAAGGTTGCATTAACTATGTTGAATTCATCTTTCCTAAAATTAAGGATGCTGTAACTTCCAAACCAAAAAATGCCTTAAAAAGGTTGTGAAATGAAGGGTCAGAAGAATACTGATAGTCAGTCAAGGTAAGGCTAACCTACTGGCAACCAACCAAAATTTATTTAATGTGTCGTCTTCAAGAGCCGTAACAAAAAAACAAAAAAGTGTTTGGAGAAGGCTACACCTAGAGGGTTATAAATTACTTACTAGAGTATTATAATTTCAATAACATTGAAAACACAGACATCTGGCTTCTTAGGTAATCATTAGAAGACTTGAGGAGTGCTTGCACAATTTACTAGAAAAGTAAATGCACACAGTTTATGAAAATTTATACATGCTGGAGTACAATAGCTATATTTTCTGCTCTTAAAAAAAATCAGATCTCTCAGTAACTAATTAGATCACAGTTAAAAAAAATCAACTTACATACTGGAAAGCCACTAGCCTTACATTGCCAGCACAAAAATTTTTATTGCTAGTGGAACAGGGATTATTAACAGTATAAAACCCACCACAGCAAAAGAGTCTTGCTGGCTTTCTCCTCTCGATCATTGTAGCTGCTTAGACAGATATGTCATATTGATACTACTTATATACAAACATACACATTTATGAGGTAAGGAAAGACATTAAAGTTGGCCAGTGTGACACCTATCCACAAGAAGGGCCAGAAGGAAGACCCAGGAAACTACAGGCCTGTCAGTCTGACCTCAGTTTTGGGCAAGGTTATGGAGCAGATCATCTTGAGTGCAGTCATACAGCACCTACAGGATGGATGAGGAATCAGACCCAGCCAGTATGGATTTAGGAGGGACAGGTCCTGCCTGACCAACTTGATCTCTTTTTATGATCAGGAAACCCACCTGTTGGATGAGGGGAAGGCTGTGGATGTAGTCTACCTGGACTTCAGCAAAGCCTTTGACACTCTCTCCCATAGCAAACTCCTGGAAAAGCTGGCAGCCCATGGCTTTGACAGGTGCACCCTTCACTGAGTTAAGAACTGGCTGGACAGCTGGGCCCAGAGAGTGGTGGTGAATAGTGCTGCATCCACTGGTGTCCCCCAGGGATCAGTGCCGGGCCCAGTCCTGTTTAATATCTTTATTGATGATCTGGATGAAGATATTGAGTCTATCATTAGCAAATTTGCAGATGACACTTAAGTTGGGGGGGACTGTCAATCTGCTGGAGGGTAGGAGGGCTCTGCAGAAGGACTTGGGCAGGCTGGGTAGATGGACAAAATCCAACGGCATGAGGTTCAACAAGACCAGGTTCTGGTCCTGCACTTTGGCCACAACAACCCCCTGCAGCGCTACAGGCTGGGGATAGGGTGGCTGGAGAGGAGCCAGGCAGAAAGGGACCTGAGGGTACTGATAGACAGGAAACTGAACATGAGCCAGCAGTGTGCCCAGGTGGCCAAGAAGGCCAATGGCATCCTGGCCTGTATCAGGAATAGTGTGGCCAGCAGGACCAGGGAAGTGATTCTTCCCCTGTACTTGGCACTGGTTAGGCCGCACCTCGAGTGCTGTGTCCAGTTCTGGGCCCCTCATTTTATGAAGGATATTGAGGTGCTGAAGTGTGTCCAAAGAAGGGCAACAGTGGATAGTGAAGGGTATGGAGAACAAGTCCTGTGAGAAACAGTTGAGGCAGCTGGTGTTGTTTTGCCTGGAGAAGAAGAGGCTCAGAGGAGACCTTATCACTTTCTACAACTGCCTGAAACGAGGTTGTAGCCAGGTGGGTATTGGTCTTTTCTCCCAGACAGCTAGTAGCAGGACAAGAGGGTACAGTCTTAAGCTGCGCCAGGGGAGGTTTAGGCTAGACATTAGGAGGAAGTTCTTTGCAGAGGGAGAGATTGGGCGTTGGAATGGGCTGCCCAGGGAGGTGGTGAAGTCACCATCCCTGGAAGTATTTATGAAGAGACTGGATGTGGCACTGAGTGCCATGGTCTAGTTAACAAGATGATGTTAGGTCAAAGGTTGATCTCAGAGGTCTTTTCCAACCTAACTTATTCTGTGATTCTGTGATTCTGTAAATATTCCACCTGAAATACCTCAGAGTAACCAGGTAAAAGTAAAGAATTCTGAATAGTAGTAATATAAACCACCACTAGATATTTTACCTATTTGAGCAAAAATATGTCTTAGAAGTCCATACAGCTGGCAAACACGAGTGGACACCAATATACTTCTCCCTATCAGAGCTACATAAGTAATCTGAACATAACCACACAATTTTAAACCATCTAAAGTTTTATTTTAGCATCACTCTGTGGCTATGGTTACTCACTGCCTTAACAGAGCTGTTGATGCCTTCTTTGCTTCCGCTTAAGATTAATAGCTTCCTCCCAAAGAAGTTTTTTCCACTGAAAATTCAAGGGAAATATTTCAATAGAATTTAAAAAACCCAACATTTACAGAAAAAGGGTGAAGGGAAATTGGAATTTTATAAGCAACGCTAAACTCTTCCAAACAGGTTTCAAATACTTCCTTCATCATGAAGTAAAACCTATTTACATGAAAACAGAGAAGGTCTATGGAGATAAAACAGAGCAAGTGAAGAGATCATTACTGACACATCCTAATGCTTTATTAGTTAAACTGCTTTTGAGTGTCATTAGTATCTCAAACATATATCTTGCATAAAATAGGCCTCAGAAACATGTTTCTATTATCCTTCACTTAGTAACTGAAAGGCAACAATAAATGTCATTCCATGAAGCATTGTGCTCCTCCTGCACCCAAATTAGTTTTAAAACAAATGAACATGACATGGTGATAAACTACACCTGCTTATACCCAAAACATGGATGACCTTTAGGTTCCCAGAGCTTTAAACCTAGGTCTCACTTATTAAAAAAGTTTTCTGAAGTGATGGTGTAATAAGCCAGAGGCACTGCAGAGTGAAATTTTAGACAAACTTTGTTTTCCAATTTACTTAAAGATCACATTGGTTAAAGAGGAATTTACACCATGAATATAAAACCCCTAGGTCTGAAAAGAAAAGTGCATGTGGCAAACAAGAGAGGGAGGAACTGGTATTAGTACACAAAACCCCCACATTTGTCAGTCTCAGTGACATTTTGTTGCATCCTTAGATCATGAAGGTTGTAAGTCAGCCAATGTTTCTATACAGAGGTAATTCCTTTTATTAGATTAACTAATAGAGCTGGAAAAAAGACCTGATCTGCATCTGGGCACATAAGCGCTTTGAGGTCATCATGTGACCAAAAGCTTGCATGGCACCCTGTCCCATTATAAGCGAGTCTAATAAAAGACAATTACCTCCCTCCACATGACTCAGCTGATGTATATTATTATACCACATGCAGTCTGTGCCAAGTGATCATAATGAAAAATCAGGATACTGGTTTAGCCAGAGTCATGTACTTTCATAATATATAATCTCTCAAGACATACAGCACTTCATCAAAATGTTATGAGCAGCAAAAACTATACCAAACAAGCAAAAGTCTTCATATACCAGAAAATAGAGGAAGCAGTACATGCAGGGAACATCCTAGACTGAGAAAGCAGCACCCTACATGCTTATTTTAAGTCTGTAATGCAGTTCTGTGGAAGAAAGTAGCAGGAAGAAATTCAGTCTCTGGGGACAGGGAAGAACTTCATTATGACAGTGGTATTTATAAAAAGAAGTTCCTGTATTAGAGAAGCTGTTTCTCTTAGAAAAAAAAAGCAATCTGGAAGAGGAAGTTAGCCAAAAATCATAATGAACAGATGAAAAGTCATAATACTTAACCTGGAGAAGCAGACATTATGTACATCCAAGCAATTCACACTGACTGCCTCTGGAATTAACTTTAAAGGTCAGCTCTTCAGGAAGGTATTCAAAAGCTGTGAAAAGGTCTCAGTGAGGTACCAGTCTTCAGCTGGCTCCTTGGCTTTCAGCACCAGGAGTTCTCTCAGAAAAGTTGTACAAGAACATGCTAGGCAATTTAAGTTTCCCAAGTTTATTTAACAATACAGGATTTTAACCTCTGGTTAAGAAATGCATTCTCATAAATCAATTGCACATCAGAAGTAACTGAGTAACTCTGCAACAAGCATGGGGCACTCCAGGTATGCTACATTTCAGCTGCCTTCAGGCACCTAAAAAGATGATGTCCAGGCTAACGAATCCAGATTCAGGGAGCCATGACCCTCCAAAAAGTAATTTATTGCATACTGGAAGAAGGTGACTTTAGTGGTCTAATTTTCAAGCTAGAGTTCCTCAGTTTAGCAGATAGCTTATCTCATCTAACCTGCTAAATACATGATCACAAAAAAAGTTATGATTAATTAACATTAATTAGAGACATTATTTAGGAATATGGTTCAACATTGGTAAAAAATGGCAATGTTTAATAACTCAGATGCAGTGGCCCAGCCTCTGAAATGCAGTACATAGCAAGCTATAAGCTACCACATTTCATTATCAGATCAATCCAATTCCATTAAGCAACCAACAGAGATCATTTCATAATGGCATAATTTTTCACAATCAAGAGAAAAACTGGAATGACTGCTTCCCGAGAGTACCCAAACAAAGGATTTTGACTGTTGAGGATGGTGGTACAGAAAAGAAAACAAGAAAACTCCCATTGATAAACTAAGAAAGAACCCACGTGCTCAGTCCTGATAAATACTAGCTTTAGAAGGATTTTACATACTGTTTTAATGACTAAACTATGGAATCCATTACAACCTGTTTTCCTCGAACCTGATGAACAACTGCTAACACCTTGTTGATCTCCTCTAGATCATGCTTACCAACTTCTGTGCAAGGTAAAAGTCCCTAAAACAACCAAAATGGAACACTGAATGAAAGCAGTGGGAAAGAGACAAAGTGACTGCCTAAGAAGTTCTTTTATTTAGTGTCTCCCTCACATTCTCAAAAGGTTCATGAAAAATAAGGCATGTATATGTCATTAGTATCTCAAACTGTGGTTGTCATAATTAACACCATTTTGTAAATTCAAGCAGCTACTCTCTGTGACTGAACCTTTATTCCCTCCCCCTCATTGTCAGGCCCCAAAAGTCCTGTGAACCAAGTAAACAATCCAAACAGATTTCCTCTTCCCCTCCCTACCAGCCTCAAGGTTCCTGGGTGCCAGGACAATTACTCCCTTCCCTGCCAGCCCTGAAGGTCCCAGGCAGCCAGCCAGCCAGGTGCTGTTGTTGAGCCTGGGGGAAGCCTAAGAGCACACAGAGCTGTAATTGTAAGTTAGAGTGTATTGTAAATGCTGTGTTGTGCTACTTCTAAATTGGACTACATTGACTCTGCTTCTAGAAATCCTGTGCCATTCTAATAATAAATTCTGTGCTATACTAATCATAGTAGCCTGTTATGGATATAAAGCTTTAATTGTAAATACAGTTTAGGGTCATCACCATTCTAGCCATGATCCCTCAAAGAACCTGTCTGTTCCTTTAGTGTCATCTGAAAGAACAGGAGAAGGAAAACAAGTTTGAAGGACCAGAACAAGGAAGCCTATGCACTTCTAACATTCACATTAACTGAAATGGGGTATTTAAATTACAAAGTGAGTGCTGTTTGTATGTTCTTTAGACACAGCAATTAGATTTGCAAGAATGGCCAGCGTTTCAGGATCATACACAATTGTGCCTTCCAAGACAGTACAGTTTTTGCCTTTGAGTCTTTTGACATTTTTAAATGAAGATAATGTAATGTATTATGTTGCTCACCATCAAAAGTTTTCTTGTACCACAGTGCAAACACTGACGACTGGAGAGGCTGTAACCATACTGTCTGCAAGCAGAATAACTTGATAGTAGCAAGACTGACACTCTCCAGCAACACATGATAAAAGCCTCTCATACCTTACAAGATGAATATTACTAACCAAGAGTCTGAGACTAGAAAGCATCTGTGTCTGATCTGTGAGATATCCTAAGACTAAGCAGAAGTATAATATTTAAAACCAAGGAACAAATCAAGATATTATTACTTAGAAACATAAATTGAAGTTACTTTTCTTTTTACCATCTCCATCAGGTACCTTCTTTTTTTTTGAAAAAGGTGTTAGTGCTTGCCAGAGCCACTTTGTTCTTGCTTAGCGAAGCCCCCATAACTTGAACAACTTGTTGAAAGTAATTTCAAATGAAAAACAAACACAAAGTTTAAGTTAAGCGGCATCACTTTGTGTCCAAATAAAAGGGCAAAACAAAACAGTTAAAACTTACATTAGCAAGGATGTCAGTACATTCAGCTACCAGAACTGGACACAGATGTAGCCAAAGTTATGACCTGTGAAAAAAAGCCCAAACAAACCACAAGACAGACTGAAGTTTTTCCCCCAGAATGGGACTGGGAAGTGGGGAAGGAGGAATGAAGAGAAAGACAGAAATCTTCTCCCTCTGGAATTTGAAGATCCTTTACGAATATTCTGAAGTTCAAATGATAATTGAAGTATCCAATTTTGGACAAAGATTGAGAGTGAAAAAATTCAAACATTTCCCACCCACCTCCTTGCCCACAAAAGCATGCCCTCAAGAAAGTCTTTGGCCTATATTCTCAGCTTCTGTAAGTAGATACTGGCCAGATGCTCAGTTCAAGATCTTGATATCCTGGAGCAACTACTTTAAAAACACCATCTCTAATACATAAAAAGTATTTCAGCATTAGACTAAACTCAATTCTTAGAAAAGAACACCTCCCCTACACCCCCTTCCTCCAGCCAAAACCCCCAAACTTAACAACTGAGGAATTGAAAAGGACAGAAGTTTACAGCAAAGAAAACTTACAGAATATTATTTGAGGGCAGAAAACAGTAAGAGGAGAAAGTTAAGAAAGGAACTGGAAGATGAACATACGGTGGTTGTACATTATCAAAATCAGGACTTATGTTATGTAACGTAAACATGCACATACATTCTTTTTCCTCCCTCAAAATCTTATTTTTTACTAACTACAAAGTTCTTTTCAGTGTAGTTTACACTCTTTATATGTGTTTCTGATGACTGCCACTGAATTACCAAGCATAAGAGATAAAATATATTTTCCCTGTCAAGCTAGGATGAATGTAAAAATTAAAGAACAGAAGTAGTTGAGTGCAAAAAATACCCAAGCCTACCACCCAAAGACTAAAACTTTGTTACTGTCTTAAGATGACTAAAAATACTTACGAAACTAGTTTTCCTAGCTATTTTATCTTGGTTAGAGTGAGATGTGAGATGTAAGCCGTAAGTCAACCCAGCAGAACTGTTTTACCAACTTTTTAATAGATATATATTTGAAGAACCTGCTGTGATTCCTTCTGTTTTCTTTTTGCATAAATTGTCTGAGTAATCAGTCTATTGCATCCTGTGACAGAAGTGGAAGAACATCCTGATAAAAGATCATTAAATGATGAAGTTACAGTCTTCTAAGAAGGGAACACTAAGATAGAAACAGATTCAGAAAATTGATAAGACAGATCTCATCAGATGCAAAGTGACCTGTAATGCATTAATAAATTAGACAGTAGAAATAAAGTACTTTAAGTTAGGAAACACTGCATTTTTCTGCAGAAAAATAAGAAGAACAGTCATCTGATAGACAGGCTAGTGTGTGACAACACAAGCCTTTAGACCAATGCCAGCACTTTTCAAACCAAGGGTATGTAGGGCTTTAAGGCAAGGCTTTAAGCACTGGGCCTTGAAGCTAAAAAGATTAATCCTGCCTTTATGACTAATCGTTCCCTGGGCCTTATATTTGAGATCTGGTTTAATAAAGATACTCTGTTTTCAGTCTTTTGAGTCAAAAGAACAGGTTTAGGTTTGTACAGTTTAGTTTCTTAAAAGAAACCAAAACAAGCCAATCATCCTTCAATCCAGTAATCTTTCCATGCTATTGCACTCAATTTTTCATTCCTATCCCTTGCCTTACAGTTATGTAGATATTACAGGCATCTCTTTCCTATGAAAAATTTCCCATGGGCCAGGTGATCATTTCTTAGAAGACAAAAACCAAAGTAATTCTTGCCCTTTCAATACAGAGGTTAAATTACTAGTCTATGTTTTCAATCTTCTTGACATTATAACCCAATTCTAGATGATTACTTCCACTTTGCTTTAGTACTCTGATTGAGAATGATAGTGTAGAAGCACTGAGTGCTTTGGCTACATTCCCTGCCATGCAAGAGAGTCAGACAAATTCTAGGGCATCCTGTTAGTCTTTGGCTGTTCAAGGAATTGTTATGTACAAAAGCAGAAGGAGTGCATAAAATTAAGGATCGTTTTTTTCACTTAATTAGTAACACAACCAAGAGTCACAATGAATGCACTTTAACAACAAATAAAGTGAGTAAGCATATCAATTAAGGCTTCTGATGGAACTTCAGTACAAATAATCTTGATTTTTATAATCCAGATGTCTTAATATAGTTAATTTGTCAAGACACAACTGAAACCAACCAGCTTCCTACCACCTCCCACCTTCCCAGCAAGCTGCCTCACTTCATCTTTTCACCTAAGAACACACAGAGCCCTTCGCTATATTAGAAAACAATGTATTAATTTCTTAAAAAGAATCCTCAATGTGACATTATTACTTAAATGGACCTACAGGTAAACAGTAGTCTTAAAAAAAGACTGTCTTGTTTCCATATTAAAGTAATTCTATTCTGTTAATGCTTCTTCAAGAACAGAGTAAAATTGACAAGAAAAGATATCATACATCTTTTCCAAGCTGTTTTTGTGAGCCACAGTCAGAATCACTAGGTCATTGCCAGGGACTCTTTAACTACTCTCTGGAGTGTAACACACTCTTGAAGTGTTCATTTATTGTGAGACACAGGAACATGCAGAATTCAAGCATTATCTACAGACAGGCACTATTATAGTTTTTAACGTGTGCCCCTAGGTGGTGCTAACGCTATTCCAGTAGTTAAAAGTCCCAGTTTTAGGAAACGTTTCAAAAGTCAAGGAAAACATTCAGCTCACAGCTTTTGAGTAGGTAGGCAACAGACCACATATTGATGTTTTACAACTACGAAGAATTTACACACTTAACTTCTAGTAAATGAATCACTCATAAATCTATGCTCAAATTACATCTAAACGTCCTGTTAGAACCCACAGAAGCTTATAATTTCAGAAATGGAGTTAAAAGCCCATCTTTAAGCCAATGTCGTATCAAAGAGTTGTGTCATGCTGTATATTAGTTTGCTTGCTATTTGGATCACCATCTTACACAAACACTAATCTAACGACTGAGCTTATGTTTATACCATGTTACAGCTTGTGATTTTTATTTTGTAAGTAGCACAGAATGATTCTCATGTTGTGGGATCTGTAGCATCAGAATCACAGCTCTGTCTACCAACATTTTCAAAGTCTTTGGGAATGCAAGCCCTTGTAAGCCTTGAAGTATTTTGGTGAGAAAGGAAAGCATAATTTTCTACTGGAAGAAATTTGTGCACAGTTTGCAGAAAATGAAAGAAGCTGAGATTACTTTATGCCTATGGTAAAACAGAATCTGTTCTTTGTTATTGAATAAGACAAGGTTATTCATCCAGCCATGTTTCCTTTGGACTTCTACATAGTTCAGGATACTTTTTCATCCTCTTGCCTCATTCACACATACTTCCCTTGGCAGCCTGGGTTACTTGGCATTCTGATGCTTGCTTAATGGCTTTTGGATACCAGAAAGCGGGAACTTACTTCTGAGTCACTGTTGCTGACTGATAATTTTCCTTTCTAGCATTACTGTTTCCAGTTGAGGCAAAGTTCATAGACAGGTTGAACTGTAAATCACCTCAATGCTTTATTAAATTAAAAGGAAATCTGTTCAAAGCAGTGACTCATTTGTGAGAAGGTAGGTGGGCTGCAGAGCCTGGTGAGAGAGGAGGCAGCTGAGTGTTGGAGATGTGCCTTAAACTCGCCACGATCTAGTGCCACCCCAGGAAGTGCTTTGTACTTGGTGCAGCGCCTTGTGGAGTGCAGCATGGACAGGTTATGAACTCCCTTCCTTCCTGGCATCATCTCTGTGTGGTGCTATGCTACATCTGTTTTGGATCAGCATGAGCACCAAATGACCTCATGGATTCACTTGGGACTTGAGAGTGCAATGATGTCAGGGGAAATTTTGGGTTCACTGTGGCCAGTATACCAAAACTCCACAAATTTCTCCAAATTTAATCAGAAAGTTTGGGGTAACCAACTTTGCTGACCTGCAAATTTCATGTGGAAGTCTTTGTATGACTGAAAACCACAGACATGGACTAAAGAAAGCTGAGGGAAATTCTGGGAACATGTCTCTGGGAAAAATGAGAAATTTCTCATTTTTCTGGAGTCTCAGGATGGGGTGGGTGCAGGCGAAGCATGTTGGCATGCATATGGTCAGCAGCTGTGGCTACTCAAGCAGTAATGTTTGTCCCAGCTCCTCCAACAACAGATGATTCCTGCAATTTAATAAATAATGAATAGACAATAAAGGAAAATTATTATAAACCATATATTATAAATACATTTTATTCTGCTCCGGTGGGGCTCATTTACTTAAATTTGTCTCTTTCTTTGCTTTGCTTATTTCAATAGTTTGTTG
The DNA here is from genome assembly GCA_013390005.1 of Calyptomena viridis. Lineage (NCBI taxonomy): Eukaryota > Metazoa > Chordata > Aves > Passeriformes > Eurylaimidae > Calyptomena > Calyptomena viridis. Next base: position 124,513 of record WEIV01010129.1, on the reverse strand, counting down.
TCCTAGAGCATCTAATCCAATCCACCACACAGTTGTCATCCCTTAAGAATCTCTTTTGGATTAGGTGTTGCACACTGTTGGAACAACAATAGGACTTGAGGACAGACAGTGCCTTGCAGGGTTGATCCTTTAATTTGTAATGCAACACAGACATGTGCAATCAGCATGGGTCTGAGTGTGGTGAGCTAACCGCATAGGTAATATGAATTACTCAATGCTTATGGGTAATTAACCTGCTAATTATTCACAAAACATTTTGCTCTGTGGTGGTTTCATAAATTGACAGGAATCACTCAAGCTGAAAGAAACCTTTAAAAAATCTTTTTACCATTGCCTCACTTCGTGTCAAGTCACATAATCTCTCAGAAGAACATTTTTGTATGTACAATGAGGTAATAGTGAAAAAAGAAACTCCTTCCTTCCATGTAAATGCCAGCTGTCATTTCAAGTAAGCAGAGATACCCATCAATGTGAGGAATAAAGGGATACAAAAAGTGTGCCTTTGAAGACCTTGTAATCTGTTCCTGTTTCAAGTTTTATTATTTGGAAAAATTTTAGGTAAAATCTGCCTTAGATACCATCAGAAACTTAGATGCTGATTCTACACTTTTATGCCTCAACAATTTTTTTTTTTTTGTTAAATGTGAGAGTTTCTAAATGCTTGTGTTTTCCCTAGTAATTTTTTGCTCATAATATTCTACAAAGGGTAACCTGAATGCCTTCTATCAGTGAAATCTTCTTTGGGTACAAAAATTATGGACAATATCTGAATCTTCTACAGTAATGAATAAGGTAAATATAGAGCTGAATCAAATATTCTGAGCTACACCATGTTCCTGGATGCTGGGATCTTTAGAACTTCAAACTATGGTCAAGACAGCTACTTAGAGTGGTACCAGGCTTGCTGGGACTTCATTTTTCTCCTTCACCTAAAGGGGAGGCAGACTTCTCTCCATCATAAAAATCCCCCTTCTCCTCTCTGCAACAAGGCTTCCTGATAGCTTTTTTGATAATAAAAGACACCCTAAACCACCAGACCTTTTCCCTTACTTTCCCAGAATTACCATGTTTTCTTCTTCAACTGCGCCTTCAACTGCTCAATGTTGCTCTTTTGCTACTCCTGTTCTAGCATTTAGGTAGAAAGAAGAAGCACTGACACAATGGACTGTTTTGAAATCCCCACCTCTAGGTTTTCATTATGGCATCATTACCTCAAATATGCCACTGCTTGAAAAATAGCTGTACTTTGAAAAACCCCATGCTTTCCCCTAAACGACAGGCTGAAAATTTCTACTCATTGAAATGGTGCATACACTATAACTGAGCCATAGGGATAACACAAAAGCTTTCCAAAAGAGTGAGTTGAGGACAAGACAAAAGCCTTTTAAGATTTGTTAGTTCATACGAGACCATTTGTCCATCATTCTTTTGTTGTCTTTGAAAATGGCTATTGTTCTGATATGCAGGAGTAGTGACACTCATATCATAATGCCCTTGAGCAATTGTGACTTGCAGTGAATTGCAAGTCACATAGAGAAAAAACCATCTTTCAAAACTCTGTGCTCATTAGATTTCTTGTGGCAGGGTCAAAAGTATTAAAATTAGATGAAATATCCTGAATTTTTTGCATGTGTGTGTTTGCCTTATGCTGTTTTGGCATATCAGGCAAGTGATGGGGATCATATTAAATGTGAGTTTGTTACAGTCATGCTGATTGAGTGGCAGTTGTCTTTTATATAAACATGCTTATCAGTATCACTGATATTTTATTGTTTAAACTACTTTCCTTGATCCTAGATTTTGGATTGCTGTTCAGTTAGTGATTGTGGTGAAAAATTCAGAATTATTACCTCTGTGCTTTCTTCTTGCTGTTGAAAGAATTTCCATATATGAAATAGAACTGAATTTTAGCTTTCATTTTGATCCTGTCATTCAGGTTTTTTTGTATATTTGTTTTTATGGTGTATTGTGCTCTTTGAATAATGAATTCAGCTAAGGAAAGGATTGTGGCCTACTGTTTCATGAATAAACAGGGAAAGGGGTAATAGGATTACTTATGTTTACCATTTCCTACTGGGTTTCAGCATTAAAAATTAAGAGATTCACTGTAGAAATGTTAAGACTGACATGGATTAAAGTGTTTATATATGATAATACCAGAAAAGTTAACTAAAAAACAAGGAAAAACCAAGAAGAAAGGGATAAGAGAATGGGACAAGTCACTAACATCCAAATTAGCAGCTGATAAAGCACAGAGCACATTTACTTCCACCTTCTCAAGACATCCCAAGAAGGAAAATGAAGGACAAGCTAAGATAAAGAACAAGCTGCATGTGGAAACGAAGTCCAAAGAATAACTAGAAAAAGCTTAGTGTTACAGAATGAAATTACAGAGGTGTTACTGGATGGAAAAGTCGAAACGTTATCATGCCTGTCAAGCCTGAACAGTTACAAAAAGCAAAGAAAAAACCAGCACATGGTTGCCAGTCTAAGACAGTTGATATCATGAATAGCCAGTGTCTTGTCATTGAAGTGTCCCTGGTCAGACTAATTGGACATGAGAATGTGGGTGTAAAGAACCTGTGAGTGAAACCAGTTTTGTTTCAATTACCATTGCTTATTATACAGTTTCATGCTGAGATTTTTGCAACCAGAGTATTGCAAAAACCCCACCTAATTTGTGGCTGTGCTCAGACCTGTAGATTTCCAAGAGATAAATGAAGAACAGAAAGTTCTATGCAGTTATTTGTTCATGAATTTTCCCAACATATGATGCGATCTTTGTAAACACTAATGAAAGTCTTTCAGCTGCTTTCTGAGTTAGACACAAGTTATCCCAGGCTTCACACTGCCTAGAGAATGATGCTGAAGCAGATCCTCCAGAGAAGGAAAATCCAGGTTGGTATCTGAATGTCTGAAAGATCCTGAGTCTTTTTACTTCATATAGGTAGGGGTTTGCATGCATAATCCATTCAATTTCACTTAATTTCTTTCCTTGTATCCTTTGCATGTATTCATGCTACAAGGATCATAAAAAATATTGTAAACATGCCAGAAACTGAAGGTGAAGGTCAACAGCAATTTATTTCATTTACAAGTGAGTCTATCAAAGACTTCACAAGGAATCAAAGAGCCAAGCCAGTTGATAGCTTCTAGACATATACCCAGGACAAGTTGGTAGTGCGGTTCATTCTACAGATGCCTTGCACTGTGCTACTAAATTTATTTTTAATATAAACTACTTTGAAAACTTCTTTGAAGAAATTATTGCCAGTAACAGTTTACAACTGCCAGATGTAGTGGGTTATATTTTCTTGAATTGCTGGAAGATGAGAAAAAAATCACAGCAATGGTCTTGCCATTCTTTCATTTATGCATTGTCCGACACAGAGTAAATAGGCAAGATGGGAAAGCTGAAAACAAATTTCTGCAGAGAAAAAATGGTTTGTTTTCTTTTTGATACTCTCTTCCCTCCTTCCAAACAAAGATGAAACTAAAAGATACCAATTGGAAATACTGTGGATTATTTCTTGCTAAGTGAATGTACAATTACTGTGGATGAGTTTGTCTGTTTTCAGAGATAGAAAACACTTTGCCTTTTACTGAGACCAAAATATAATATTCATTTGTTCCTCTTAAATGCATTTGATGATGAAGCTTAAAAAACAATATAGAGATAAAATACCAAGCACAACTATATTACAGTGCAGTTATTGACTGTACTGATTTCTCTGTTGAATGAATAACAGCTAAAATTTCTCTTGTTTTGAGAAATGATATTACCTTCAGAGAAGACGTCGTGTTTTCATGATTAATGGCCTCTGTAGTGTGCAATGGTGCAATGGTGATCCTTATCAGAGTTCAGGAAGTTTAGTGGAACACTGTACAAAAGAGTAGAGGTTTCTCATACAGAGTACATTAAAAGAATAATAAGGGGATTTATGATCTGACTTTTTTAGCATAGGTGACATTATTTCATTCTGTATTCCCAGCATAAAAACCATTGCTTGTGATGGAGTAAAAATACTGGATGACCTAGGAGTTAATATTTGTACAATGGGGGGAAAATTCATCTCATATAACTACAGATATTTACGGTACACACCTCTACACCTGCCTTAGTCGCTCTCCTCTTGTGGAGAATGGAGGCAAGTAAACGCTTGTAGAGTACAAGTCATCTGATTTATTTCAGATACAGGACTTTTGGAAGTGAATGGAGTGTAAGGAGAAGGCCCACTGCTCAGTACTAACTTAGCCGTGGGATCTGTTACCCATGGTGTAATATATATGCCAGTCTTCTTCCCTAACATAGGAGAGATTGTTGTCAAAGGTGCCTGGGGACATTTTAAATGCCCTATGCCATCTCTGAAGGCTTGACCCATGTAGAACGAGTCCTACAGGATGCTGTCCTGAACAGACAACTGAGGTCAAGTGGGATACATTAGGATATCTAAAATGACATAAGAGAATGAACTAGTCCTTTTCTCTTTCAGTTTATTCTACTTTTGAAAGATTTACTATGTCTGCCTCCAGTTTCACTTCTACTTTTGTCCATCTTCTGTAACCAAGGGTGTTTTCTAGCTCTCATTGTTCTTATTGCTCTGCTCTACACCGGTTTGCTTGTTCTGCATCTTCCTTGAATTATGGACAAGAGATGTATTTTATACCAAAGCTCTTGTTGGTGTTAAACAGAACAGAATGATCTCTTTATAAATCTTGCAGTCTGAAATCCTAATTAGAAGTTGAGTGTGTTATTTACCTTTTTTTTTTTTTATTTACTATAGCAACAGTGTGATGTTATTAACTCATGTTTAACTTCTAATTCTTTATAACCTTGCAGTTGGTTTCAGCAGAACTGTGACTTAGCCAGTGCTAAGAACTATAGTTCTTAATGAGAACACAGAGAACTCTAGTTCTAGTTCTAGTTTTTTTCATTTTCCATGTCTGAATAACATTTTACATTTCCTGAACAACATTTTTTTTTAATTGTTATTTTGTCCTCTAACATGGTTTCAATCCCTTCCAGTTTTGTGTTACTGGTATTTGTATTAAGTGTACTCTGTATAGTATCATTAACATGGTTAGGACACATACTGAATGTGTTGCATCCAGGGAAGACCCTTACAGAATTTTAGTCGCTACATCTTTCTAGTCTTTCAGTGCCACACTAGAAAATGATTCGTAGGTATGGTTATTTACCGATGTTGTTCCATCCCATGGACATTTCATCCAGAGTATGTTTGAGAGGAACAAGCAGGAAATAGACGCATTGCAAAAGTAAGTTATGATGTTGCCCTAGAAGGAAACTAGAATGGTTTGAAACAATGCATTCTTGACACACTCCCACTCTCCTCTTTTTCTTCTAGGTAGTTAATTTTTGTCAAATTCTCTTTTAATATCCGAAACAGAACTGAAGTTACGTCAACTCAAACGTTTGTCTCCTTTTAAAGAGAGGGTACTGCGTTTTGTTTCTTAGGCCCCTGATGCCTCCCTGTGAAGGAAGATAATGCAGGTACCCCCAAAACACCAGGCAGTGGAAGGACTTAGGAAAAATTTATTTTCCAGAGCCAAGAACGCTGGCTTCATGGTGTGTGTACACGCCGGGCATGAAAAAAAGCAAAAACCTTTCCTGCTCCGAGCCCTCTTAACAGCATGCCTTGCCCTGCTCACGGGGGTAGGGGTGTGGGACTCCAAGGTCATCTGTGAAACAGGTACCTTTTTCAGGGAATAAATTGTTCTAAAAGGTTGGAGAGGAAAAGGGATCTGAGTCTAAGCTTCCCAGCTACCAAAGATCTCTTGAACAAAAAGAGAAGAAATCCTTAAATCAGCCTATCTCCTTGCCATCTCTTGCTGAGGTCCACTCACCCCCTTCACTCCCCCTTCCTCCAGGAGTTCTCAGGAATAACGCCTGACGTGCTTCCTTCTTCTAAGATGCCTGCTTTCTTGGCAATTATATCAGGCCAAGCAGATTTGAAAACATCTAACTTCCGTGAACATAATTGCAAAGCCATTCTCTGCCCTCCCATTTTTCTTTCTCGAGAAAGAAATCCCACTGGGGATTGCAAGCTTTGCCATTTCTCATCTTATCTACCAAACCTGTTAATCTATGGTGTCTTGGATCTGATGGACTTCCCTGGGAGTCATTCAGAAGTGATATTACTAAACCTGGTATTTTCTGCTTGCAATTTGGAATAAGCAATATTACCTTTACATTCTTCTGGGTTTGGACCTTTTCTTTCTTTCTCTTACCTGGATAGGGAGACTCCCTTGCTAGGTGTATAATGTTCAGTGTCTTTACAGAGGCTTTGGTGAATCCTGGCTGCTGGGCATCCTCTTCTTTTACTTTTGTAGAAGGCAGAAACTCTTCTCCTTCAGGCTTCTTACAGGCAGATGCAAATAAGCAGGTAAAGCTGAAATGTTTAAGTTTCCAACTGGAGTTCCTGAAAGATGATCAGAGAAAGTTGTTTCACCTCAAAAGTGTATTCTGTTTATATGTGTAATGTTTGGCCTTGGCATACGGCCAAGCACCCATATGACCATTCACTCACTGCCCTGGCAACTGGACAGGGGGAGAGCAGGAGAATGAGAACAATGTTGGTCAAAATATAGGCAAGGGAATCATTTACCAATTAGTCTAAATATTTGAATACTGATTTGGGTATTTGGGAAACAGGTAAAAAAAGACAGATATTTAATAGATCCTTTAACAGATTAACACTCAGGCTAACAGACTCCTGGAAGATCACAGCATCCATTTCATGTCATCATACCTCTTTGGATTGTTCTCAAAAACTCTGTTTGGAGTTTTTGGAAGGCCAGAAACTTGTGTTTTGTCTCAGTTCTGAGGTGTTGTAGTTCTCTTTCTCTTCAGGGTGAAAGCTGTGGTTCGTATAACTGGGAGCAGAACTAACTCCACACACAAAAAGTGATGATCACTCTACACAGAGAGAAAAATGTTGAGAGGGGAGGTTTATGTTGTCTATAGAGACAATAGACTGTTAAATATTAAGAAGGGGAAAAATTGTGCAAAATGAGTGCTGAAATCTGTGAAGAAGCACAGATGGACTCATTCCAGAATGGAGAAGGCAGCCTCCACTGTCAGAGTCTGGATGCTCTGAAATAACCTGCTAGAACAAAAGCCACACTTCTTCAGATTGCATTTCTGAAAAGAATGACATGGCAGGGTGTGATAGCAGATGTTTGGCCCCAGGCTTCCTTTCCCAGCTTTGTCTTTCATTGATTTAAAAATATGAGGAGTTAAAGGAGCATCCCATGGCTCTTATTGCACAAAATTGATTTTTCACATTCTTTAAATATAAATTACCATCTAGATAACTCCTTTCCAATGCAAGTTCCTTTTGTTCTGGATTTTCAATCCTGACATCATGATCTTTCAGGTTTTCATAATAAGCAGCTGTTGCATTTTTGTCTAGAACTCATTTCCGTGCAGAAAATTTCTTCAGGCTTAATGACTCCATGATGATTCTATGATTGTGCAAGCTGCTGACCTCTGCTTGGCATTCATAGTGAATCCCTGAATGGCATTTCCTGTAGAAAAGATGAAATGGGATTTTCATTCAGAAAAGATTTATTAGAAGAATTTTTTAGTTGCTTGGTAAACTGGCCATTACATTTCAAAAGTGATTGATGTATCTATAGCCAGTCCTTTAAGGTAGACTGGGCTAAATCTGGACCTTGTAAATAATAGGGACTGGTTTTCTACTAATGTTGAGAGGATAATTTCCAGTGAACATTAGAAGTAAGAACATAACGAACATAGATATTTCTTTGAAGAGCTATAGGTCATACATGAAGTATTCATATTAGGGCTGCAATTGTCAGAACTGAAAGAGTGGGAAGAACTTAAAGTTCCTGCAGATCCAACCATTAATGTCTCAGACCCATGAAAGCTAAATTGTACCAGATACCTTATTTTCTATATACCTTATATATATATATATAATTTACCAGATACCCTATGCTGAGAAAATGGCTTGGATGCTGATAAATTATACTAGCTTCTTGCACAACAGGTAGTACAAGTTGGAGAATTACATTTGAATTTATCCCAAGCTCAACTTGCATGTCATTAGGGCAAGAGCAATGGGAGCTCAAAGGCTGATAAATTAGGTTTTATGTATTGCAGAACCAAAAAACCCAACAGCTTCTAGTTTCCTAAGTGAATCTCTATTACAAAGTTTTGTTTTACTGCAGACCTCACTCAGTGGAGACCCTCAAAACAGAAGTAGTGCATGGATATTAAAATATTTTAGTTGCACTTTTATGGTGCATAGTTTTGCTTTTAAGCACTGCCTCTAGTTTATAAGTTCATTTTATAGTTACGTGTCCTCTTTGTATTCCATTTGTTTCATCATCTGCCTTCTTCCAAGCCAAAAGGGCTGCATTTTGGTGGTGAATATTTTCCCATTTGAAAAAAAAACCCAACCAAATAACCCCAAACCATTTTGGGATCATTCATGCTGAGAAACATTGTAAATATAAAAGTGCTTTCATGACAGCTAGTTGGCTGTGATGAGAAGCTAAACAAAAACATTTGAATACAAAATATTCTCAGTGACATAATTTCCTTTCAGTATTTTTTGGAAAGATTTTATGAGGACAAAACTAATTTTTGTGGTCAATTATATGCTTTTATTTTAAGTCTAACTGGATACAGAATTATACAACAGAAGTCCTTCTGTCTGATTCTTCCCAGACCTTGGCAGGAATAAGCTTACTGGTTACAAATTTTCAGTGGGACAAAAAATCCAGTGAAAACAAAGTAAGGCACCTATCTATTGGGTACAATGGATTATTGATAAATAGAGTAAAACTCTTTCTCAGGAAAAATATGGAAAGCATACTTTGAGGGTGATTGACATTTCTTCACTCCTGTCTGCTCACTGATTTCAATGGAGATCAGCAGAGCAGAATGTGCAGTAGCTCGACTTATGTGTCACACTTTCATAAATGAAAATGTTGTAATATATGTATTTTCTGCAGTGGTGCTTATTGTTGCCCTTTTCTTTCTTTTCCTCTAATTATCCAGTACATAATGATCTTCATCCTTGCCAATGTTAGAGTAACCCACAATAAATTACATCCCTCAGACTAATGTGGTGTCTCAACTTTTTTTTTTCAGTTGTCCTGGACCTTCCTCAGATCTGTGTTATAAACTATTCTCCCAGATTAACCTTCAAATCCATTGCAATTATAATTAAGAAAAGTTAGCACAGCTTCTTCCCTCCCTGATCTTGATGTTTTGGTCTTTCCAGCATCCTACCTTAAACTTCATCCCCTCTTTCCAAAGGGTTTCCAGCCATTTGGTTCTAGTTTATGTATTCCTCCACATCATGATCAATCTTACCCTGGTTTATGGTTACCACAGTTGACAAAGGAGACCTTTATCCCCTAATTTCACTAAAAGCAATGAGATTGCCTCAGATTTATGTACCTCATCTATGGGCAGCTGTGTGCAGTGGGCTGAATAGAGCTCTGAGGATAGCACTTGATTCAGTTTTGTTCTGCCTGCCTAACATGATACAGGGTTCAAAGCTGAAGTGAAGAAGTAGAGTGGAGAATCAACCTGCTCCTATCCTTCCCACATCAATTTAAACCCCCATCAAACAAATCTGTAGCTTGGGTGATAGATGCAGCTGTGAAAAAAAGCACAAGGTGAATTTGGTTCTTTTCCTGAACCATATCCTTTAGATCATGGCAATTTTAAGTGTCATTTAGAACAAAAGCATATTTGGGATCATGTTGTGAGATCTTTTTTCAAGATGGCTTATATTTGGAAGTAAAGGTGTTAAGAATAATGCTGATCATGCTAATCTTGATGAATAATTTCAGTCTCAGACAAACAGAATTAAGATCCCAAACAGTCCTAGTGTATTGCTGGGTCCTTATTGCCAAGCCCAGAACTCAACTCAAACATTATTCCCAGTGAATCTGGTCACTTAAGAGAAGAGTTTCACTGGGAGAGGGACAGCATCTTCTTGACTTCAGCTTCCTTCAGTGGGATGGCATTCACTGATTTTGAAGGCCAAGTTTAGGAGAGGGGCCACAAATAGCCACAGAAAGAAAATGGTTATGCTTGCTCAAATTAAAATGTTTTTACTTGTATTTTGGGTTTACTTATAAAACTAAAATTGACAACCCAGACATACAGGGCACTGAGCTGCTATCCAGCAGCAGCAGACGGGGCAGCCACATTTTAAAGAACATTAAGAAAAGTAGTTAGGCAGAGATTTCTTCCTGTAGGCAGTCTTGTTCCTTGTCACCTTCTGTTTCTTCTTATATAAGAATTGTCTAATCTTCATCCTGAAGTGTTCGTGCTTTTATTAAGGTTTTATGCTGACAGATCTCAAGAGTCACTGGATAACTCAGCAAGACATATGTACTGTTAATTAGAAATGAATGCGATATTACATCAAAAGACTTCAACTGTTAAGTTTTAAATGGTTATAATTAACTTGCTCTTTGATTCTGAGCTGGATTGACTAAAGAGACAATGAAGGTCAATTTCCGTTCACTTGAAAAAATAGAAAAATAGAATAGCTACTAATTTAAAAAACCCCAACCCCCTCAATTGTGAAGCTGTTCAGTTATTCTGTACTGCCTTGATGTGAAGGCAAGGCAATGAAAATCCTTTTAATAAGCACTCCTGTTATTCTTGATTATAAAAATACAGAGTCCAGTTCACTTGATATGAGAAAGAAAAAGGAGAGTCTGGCCAATATTACTTAGTCAGCATTGTACATATTTAGATTTGATTTCAAGCCTCCCAAGCTAAGGAAGACTCTTGATTTTTAAGTAGTGCTTTTTCAGGTGAAGATCCATATTCAACTTTCCGAATTTGCAAATATAGCTAGTGGTAGTGAGTTCATTTTATTAAAATTATAGCTGTTCAGTACATCAAATCCTTACTATTTTATTATCTAAATAAACATGTAAACTAACTTTTAGATCTGTATGTGAGATTGGAACCCCTCCACCCTCAAAAGCCCTCTTCACCACACCCTATATGCATAAAATTTAGTTATTTTCACTAGATGAAGCAGCCTTTTGAAGCCTTTTGAATTTTTCCACCCATCTCTTTTGGATATATTTATTCCCAGAGAAGTAGCTACCTTGGTTTGAGATTTGCTTACTGCTTTGTTTAATCCTGAGGGCATGCCATTAGTTCCTTTGACATCACATGGAAAGGGCAAATGCAATGCATAATTGCATCATTAGGACAAATACAAACACAGTTATCCTCAATAGTGCAGCAGAAGGAAAATAAAATGTAAACACTCAAATCCTGACTGAATGCTTATCAAAGCATGAGTGATTGGATCTGGTTCTTGCAGAAGCAGTTTGGCTGTGAAACTTCCTTGTTTGTTCTTCCTCTCCCACTATTGTGACAGCAGAGCATCTCTGTGGGTGCCAGTCGCACTGAAATCAGCAGCACAGGCTGATTGCTGTGCCACAAATATTTTTAAGACTGTGTACTTTAAAGCAGCTCTGCTAAAAGTTTGTTTGCTCTGCAATAGAAAATGTCTGTACTCGTGCCGTTGCTATCAAGGGTGAAATCAAGTAAATGGATCCTCTAACTTCTGGCCTATCCTGAACCCCACATTCCGTGGCACAGATTATCCTGTATACAGTGCTTATCAACTAGGATCATGGGATACTTGGAAAATTCTGGTTCCAAACTTGTACTGGATTTTCATGAGCAGATTTCCCAGGGCTTGAGGAAGGGACTTTTGGGAGATGAGAGGCTGCAGCCCTAAGCCCTTACCAGGAGAGGAAGCGTCCAAGTCTGGAATTTTTTTGTCATAGGTTTTGGTGTTGTGGAAAGGTGACTCTGGATACAAGAGTTAATAAAAAACCATGCTCATATAACATTAAGACCTATAAACATTTTTGGCAGTAGTCTGTACATTATTAAAGTGAAGGTCATGCTAAAAGATGTCAAAGGACACAGAATGACACTGTACATCATCACAGGATAGGAAATAAACAGTACTACTGTGATGGAAACAAAGTCTTAGGAAAACAGAATACCACAGTTTTTCAAACTTGAATCTTACCAGGGCACTAGACTTGATATCTTTGCAGTGGGATATTTTTATCATCACTAATGAAAATTGTTTCAGTCCTATGCCTCATCCATTAGGGAACACCAGGCCCTAACTTGAAAAGCATGTTCTTATTTTCTCTAGAATGCAAGGAAAGAGTGCTGCTGATTATTTCAGTAATGTTTGCTTTGACAATCGCATTCCAGTCTTGAGATCTGACAAAAGAGAGATCTGAACTAATACATATAACCACATGTTTTTATAACTTCTTTAGATGTAATTCTTTCAAGTTTTAAAACTGAGATCATTGCACCTGCATTATAATTAAGAGGCCTTTATTTGGCTGTTTGGTAGATAAACCCCAACATCTAGATCCTTATTGATAGTCACTTTATATCTCAGAAATCAGTAGTGGAAAAATTTAAACATTCAATGCTATTAATGCTGAACTTGTGGGATTTGTGCATTCGGATCCAAGTCTGAGTGAGAACTCAGCAACCTTGGCCAAGTCTTGCAACACAAAGCTGAAGCTGGAAAGACCTGTTAAATATCAGACCATTCCCTTTGTTCTCAAGGGATCATGTCTTATGAGTCCAGGTGAGACTGAGGGCTCCCCAGCAGTGGGCTTTCTGTTGTGGACCTAAAGTTTTGATTTTCAGCTGTGGGCTGCCAGATTCACTTCGTTTCTTACTGAGGCAGGTGCCACAAATCCAGAATTGCAAAGCCCTCTGACTGCTTTGCTTGGAATAACTCCTGAGAGAGTATCTTGAGGAAAAGGGAGTGTTAATAGGCAAATAAATATCCTCTGGAAATACATATTTTTTTCATTTTTACTTGCTCCTGAGAAGTTTCTCTCTAAGAAAATGCATCACAGTACTTGGCAAGTGAGAAAACCTTTAGGAAATTTATCTTCTGATTGTGCTAGCCTGCACATATTTGAGTTTACATGTTATCCTAGGAGAACCATACATATTTTTTTCAGGCTTCAATGAGTCTATTTGCATGCTTAACAGATTGATAAGTCAGAATGTTTTCAAGAGTTTCTAAATCAGCCTCATCCTATTATACTTTTGCCACTTCACTGAGGAAGTTTCTTCTCACCTGGAAGCTGGTGTTATCAAAAAGATAACAAATAAAATTACGTAGGGCCAGTATTCTGTTCACCAAGCAAAAGAAATTATAAAGCTGAGGGTTAACATTTGAATTTAAAAAAAATTTAACTAGTTTAAGATTTTAAGTTTAAACAGCATTTTTGTACATAGACAGAAGTTCATACAGCATCCCTTTGAATTTTTCTGTAATGCTTTATGTGTATATAGCGCATATGTGTTTGTTTATTAATTTTAAATGTAAACAGCTGTGCATATTGAAAATCGTAGTGAAATGATCATATTTTATGGCAATTTAAACCCTTTCACTTATTTTTTTGTTAATTGAATAAATTTTACAAAATTTTATTTCAAAATTTATTGTTTCAATGCATTTAAGAAATCTGAGGTAGCTGAAAATTATACAGTGCAATATACAGTGTACAGTATGCGATCATCTGGTGCTCTTAGATCAGTCTAAATGTTTCAGAAGTAAAAATGAAAGAAAATGTCTGTAACTTGTATCCATATAACAAAAATGGATACGAAATGAATTTTGTATCCATATAACAAAAATGAATTTGAATTGCAAACTGTGCTGTAATTTTAAAATCAAATTAATTGCTTAGAATTGGTGCTACTTGTGCAAGTTTTTGCATTCCTTACTCTGCATTTACTGGACAGTAATTGTAAAATGCATGCTTTTTTCTCTGTCTTCATTCATGTATACATAGCACACTATATAGCAAAGACTTTTTACAATTGTTTTATAGAATGAGGTTGTTGGCTATAAAACTCATTATACAAAACTCACTTTCTAAAGTAAAGGAGAGAACAAGGTAAGAGCTCAACTCCCTGTAGTTTAAGATCAAACTCTCTTTACATTTAAGCTTATTTCTAAATTATATAAACCAATGTTGATATAATGAAATCAGCTTTTGCATAGCTTTTTGGGGGTATCGGTTTAAATTAAATGCAAACCTTAAATAAAAGCATATAACTTTCCATCTAGACAACTCTTGGCTGAGTATTTTGTTGGCCTAATGTGCTAGCAGATATTTACTACTTTTGTCATTGTTATCCTTAATTTGTAGCATATTCTGTAAGTGCAATTTATACTTACATATCATATAAATAGCTTTTGCGGTCTAGCATGGCATATATGAAGCAATATGCATGCTAAAATAGATTATCCATGTGTGGCTAATTGCAAAAGAGTGCAACGGATGTGTATCTCTGTGTGTTATTGTAATTAAAGATAGGAATGCAATGCAAAAGTAAAATAAAGACATATATTCAACATTGGTTTTATATTTTGTATTCTCTGTTGTGTCCTCTAGTTACTGGAATCTGTTAAAGATAATTCATTTATGCAAGTTGTTAATCCTATAAAATGCTGTGGGAACAATTTTTACAGGTCTTCTTTCCAAGCAAAGGCTTACTTTGAGGAAGGTGACATGGGACTGGGTCTGAGGCTGAGAGCACTCTTGTAATACTGCAATTGTATAACTCCATAGTTTCAGATTGGAAATAATAATTCAGTTTTTCTGTGATTCTTTTTATAAATACATTTTATTTGCTCAGTTTTGCACCACAGAATTCATTTTCTCTGGATAGGGCTTTACTTTTTCACAGTGTTTTTAACTTGCCTCACAAGACAAGGACAGAAATCTGCAAGAAACAAGGATGATAAAAAAGGCTTTTTACCATAGACGTTATCAAACACGGTAGTATTTTTTCTTATAGACCATATTAATCTGCTCAATACATACAGAATTTCAGACAGAATTATGAAAATAATTGGTATCAGTTATCACACTAGCATTACAACAGAAAGATTAAAGGGCAAGTGAACAGAATGTCCTGGCTGCTCTTATTATGTTTCTCTCAACAGCTTCATATTTTCTAGTAACCTGGAATAAGAGGGAAAAAAAAGGAAAAAGAAAATTCTCCATCTTATTGTGAAATATTTGTGATGATAGTTTCCCTTTCTGTGAAGCTTTTTAGCTGTGCATGGTTCATGACCCTTAGCAAATCCGAACTGTAAAATAAAGATTAATAGTTGAATTAATTTTCGTTAGATTAAAAATGTGGTAAGAGAGATTAGTATTACAAAGTTGGTCAGTAAGAAAATTCATTAAACACCCCCCAAAAAACCAAAAAAACCCCAAACCCCCCAAACCAAAAACCAAAATCAAACCAAAATACCAAAAAAAACCTCAAAACCAGAAAAAAGAAAAAAAACAATCCTTTTTTTTCCTTAGCTGAAAAATGTTTGGACAGCAAACTGTCTCTATGATGGAGAGAGTCCTCTGTGGGAGTTTTGGCAGTCTGTGGTATGTGTCACTCCTCTCAGCAGAGCCAAGTTTAGATGCTCTCTTAGCTGAAAAGTCCATTCTGGAG
Organism: Calyptomena viridis; assembly: GCA_013390005.1. Classification (NCBI taxonomy): domain Eukaryota; kingdom Metazoa; phylum Chordata; class Aves; order Passeriformes; family Eurylaimidae; genus Calyptomena; species Calyptomena viridis. Next base: position 108,957 of record WEIV01010129.1, on the reverse strand, counting down.
TCATAGAGCATCTTTCTGTTCTGGGATCCTCCCCAGAACAGGAAAAGAGATGACGTGCATTCACCCAGACCCGTCTGCGGTCCTAGACCTCCGTGCGTATCACTGCTTCCTCCCCATGGCCTCACTCAGCTCTTTCCGTGCATGGGGAAGACCTGAAGAGAAAGCAGGAGAGCAGCGCCAGGAAAACTGGTGGAGAAAATACAAATATTTACTGAACTAAACCTAACTCTCATGATAAAGACGGTCTAATGCATGTACAGCCTGAAGAACAAAGAAGAAAACATTCCCTTTTCTCATTATCATTTTACCTTTGGCTTTCTGTGTGTGCATGTGTAGAAAATACCATTGAAATATTTTAGCTACTATTGAGAATACGGTTGGATAAAATTAATTTAATCAAGTCAAAAGTCTTTTCTTGCCTGCTATTCATATTACATAGCACTCTAGAATGACTCTGTTTATGTGGTCACTGTACTGCTTCTCTTCCCCTGCTGGAGCAGTGAGCAGGTCTCACAGGGTGGCAGCCTGGGCTTGAGAGGGTGAACATGGATTTGCAACAGGTCTCCTTGCTTAGTGTCTGCCTCTTGTGGCTGGAGCCATGCTGCTGCCAGCATCATGGCAAAGGTTGAGAGGCCTGGTATTTACAAGGGAAGGATGAAGAGGAGCTGCTGGTGCAACTGAGTGGCCAGAAGCTGGAACAGGCTCAACTCTGAATGGTGGGGATCTCAGGGGAAGATTATTTCAAACTCTGCAAGATACATATGAACTCAAGATATGTTGACAGAGTTGTGGCTGTTATCAGTCAGTATCAGAAGGAGAACTTGGGAAATTTTACAAGGACAAGAAACACAAGCCTCTTGAGCAGTGGGTCAAGGTGACACATGTAGGGAAGAGACAAAAAAGAGATAAAATTGATGGGATTAAGCAAAAGCCTGATTAACGAGGAGTGCAAAACTGACTGGGCAGGCTGGAAATTGAGGAGAAAGGGCAAGTAAGATCACAGTTGAGGCATATTTTGGAAAAAGATGATGAGTTTTGTAGCCTGAAGAAATATGTCTGTAACTGGAAATCTGAAGTCTGTCAGATGACATATAGAACAGAGGACATATAACACAGGAGACTGGGAAAAGGCACACTCCTTGGAACAAGGTGACTGAACAAGGCTTAGAGCCCCAGAGGCTGAGGTTCCCTGGTTGAAAGGGCAAGGGTCAGGAGAACTGAAATAACTGGAGTGGTAATGACAAAGATGCTCCAGATTATACCTTAGAGAGGTGGTTAGTGGCTGATGTCTATGGAGAAGAGCAAGAGGTTCCAGCCCTGAAAAATGCACATGTGGGTCTGATTATGGAGCTGCACACTGGAATTTGAGCTGGTTTCTTTTCAGTTTTTGTTTGTGATGTGTTGTTTTTCTTTTATTTTAATCTGGCACGTTACACAAAAATTGAATATGAAAAAGCATTATTGAAGTTACAGTTTCTACTAGATCAGGAGTCTCTGTAGCATGTAATGAGTCTCAGTGGCACAGTCCATGTGGGGTTATAGTGTCCTCATACCAAGAGACTCCTAAGGCTTTCCCAAGGCAGTAGTTTATGTTATTACTTGCTGTTAAAAGGGTACCTGCAACCAAAGGAAATCGTGGCTCTCACTTTCATATGAATGTCTATATATAAATACATATGTGTATGTGCCTATGTATGTGTGTATATGTATATATGCAGAAAAGGGAAATATATGATGATATTGCTAATGTAGTTTTTTCATTTGGATTGTATATAATGGCATAAAGGTGTTTACACTTGTCCATATTAAGGACCTGTCTCTTATCAGGTCCTTATCAAGGAGCGTCTGCTCTTTGACAGTGGTTGTAGCAGATAGCTATGGAGAAAAAGCATCTATACAGTCATGTTATATAGTCTTCCTCCTTCTCAGTTTTCAGGTTCTAGTGATCTATGGCTAAGATATTTCCTGTGCTGGAGGTGATATCTTAGTGTTTAATCACCCTTGATGGATTTTTCTTCCTACCCACAATATCCTGTGGCAATGAATTTCACAGTTATATACTGCATGTGAGAAAAGATCTGCCTTTACTTGTTTGTACTAGCTTGTTGATGTTTATTAGTTCCAGTCATATGAGGCACACTGAAAAATTGTTTCCTGTTCACTGTCTCTCTGCCGTGCTTTAGGATTATTCAGACGCTTGTCATTTCTCTATCTCCATCACCTCTTTTACAGTCTGAAAAGACCAAGACAATGGCCTGCTTGATACACTTTGATTGTACTAGTCACGTTTTCTGCGAGATATTATCATCCTGCTCAGAAATAAAAAAACCCCCACAAACATTTGAATTAGATCAGGAAGCCTAAAAAAATCTCCCAATAAATTCTTTAAGTTCTGCCACAAAGTCATTTTTTTGAGTATATACCATGTAGATAGCAAAACATGGTTGTAGGAGTATTCAAAACAGTTTGCAAACTTTAGAACTGATTCACCTATGTCTATGTTACTATGATTCCATATATAAAAATTTGAAGGGAACTATATGCCCTCTTCCTTGTTCCTTTCATATAACTCAGAATAAATCAGTAATATTTGAAAATGTAACATCTTAGAGGTCTGATATGAGAAACTTTATTGGTCTACATGCAAGAAACTGATGAATTTTTCTTTACAAATGGGATAAGCCTTGCTTATAAAGCAAAAAGCTAACATTTTAAGTAATGGCCATTTTGTATACAGAAAAAATACTACCATTGTTAAAGGAACAAATCTGCTATTTTTAGTCTTTACTTACATGAATTTGGAGGCACAGATGTCATAATGGGAAGAAAGCAGTAAGTGTTGCTAATGCCAGTTTGATTACATTAATTTATTCATTGATGTATTCATTTTGATGTTCAGATTGTCTTCTTTAAACTGTGTATTTAATTTTTCCAGCTATGATTTTATTTAACTGGACAGGGTCGACAGGTAGTAGTATCATAAACACTTGAAAAACTGGAAGAATTTGTAGATGTGGGAAATTTTCAAGATAAAATAATCATGAAAAGAAGGGAAAACAACTGATTATATCCCAGGAAAATAGAACTATACAGTTCCTGCAAACACTATGTATCTGTGGATTTTGCATAAGTTTTAGAACAGGTAATGCTGCCAGGATTTTACAAAATAAGTCTTTTCACTAACTTAGAATCATAGCACCTTCCTTTAGCATGCTGGCCAAATACTTTCCTTTCTTTGCTCTGGGGCAAACCATTATTCTCTAGACAAGGGCAAACCAGAGCCATTGCTTGTAATTTGAGTCTTACCCCTAGGACCTTACTTTTATTAAAATATCACTGCAATAATTTTAATAAGTAACAGTAATGGTAAAAAAATCAGTGCAGTAACGCTTTTATAGAGTGTTGCAATTTTTCTCTGTGTGTGTCAATCACAGACTGTGGTAATTTTATTTTAAAATAGAATGATGGCAAGGGGTCCTATGAAGATGTTTGGTCACTGGTTTCTCTCTTCATTTTCCAGTCATTAAACAAGGGGAAAGAAAAAACTTCTTTGAAGCAATTAATCATCAGCAATGTGTCTTTCAGTTTGTTTCAGAGAACATTCTAGCAAGGGCTCAGCAGGCAGCAGTTTGAGACATGTAAGAGAGAAGATTCTCAACAAACTGAGCAACTATGCCTTAAAACAATATATGGAGGTTCTTGTATTGCTCCTCAATCAGATGTGTCAATAAACCCTACATATATATCAGCACAAATTACATACAATCCAGCGCACTTTTAAAAATAGTAAAAGTTATAGCTGCTGGAAATGCTTAAACTTTAGACCAATCACAGCAGAAACATTAAAAAATGTTTGAGAATTAACTCCAATGAGATAAAAATCAAATTACATTTTCCTTTATGTGGTCTGCCTACAGAATTGGTATTGTGAGTAGCTGAGTGGTACTGAAAGCAACTCTATAAATATTTCTATATTACTGGATAATTAGATTTCCCTTTTTTTTTTTTTTTTTTGAGAAATTACTACTTCATGTCTCTCTCTAAAGGTAGGTGCAGTTTCCAGCTTCCAGCTGAGTGCTTGTCAGGTATTCTTGGTGATAGCACTTGCAGGATTAGAATGCTCTATGGAAATTTCCTCTATCTTAATTCCAACTTGCCTAGTCTCATGCACATGGAAACCAAAATAAGATACCTTTGTGCACACACCATTGTGTATATTGGTTTGTATAGGAATTAAAATCACACAAGATTTTCCCTGTAACAGGTAACAACTACCAGAGAAAAATGGCAGAGGCAGACAGAATTGAATTATCAACCTACAGCAAAAAGAGGCACACTTCCCCTGTGGTAAACTTTGCCGCATCATAGGAAAACCACCCTTCTTGCAGATTGCAAATTCTTATTGAAGTCTGGCATGCCATTACAAAAGTAATTTATCATCTTTTGAGGAGATGTGTAAGGCAAGATGCCAATATGTAATTAGATGGATTTTCTTCTCTATCATCATGAGCTTTACTTGGTAGAAATGCCTGTTTCCAAGACAGGTAAGAAACTTCTGACTAGGCAGGGTAGAGCACCACCTAATCCCACTTCCCATCCGTGGTGTACACTAGTCCATTTTCAATGAGATGTGAGCAAAGAGAAGGCAGCTCAGAAATGGATCTGTTACAAGGCTGAATGTGTGCCCTTACTGGTTTTGCTTAACTGCCTGTATTATCTCCTTATTTGAAAAGACTTTGCAAGTTGGTTCGTCTTGAGCAATGCAGAGTTAGTGTCTGATAAGGTTACAGCTGCCGAGACTGTCCTGATATAAAAGATCCATAATTTTGTTTGTCTGAATGAAATCAGACCACTGTGTTTTTGTAACTCCAGTTTTGGAGCTAAATGAGGTTGAAGGGTGAAAAGGATCAAGCATAGTCATGAAGGAAATCTTTAAGAACAGGTCTAGGAACCATGAAGCTTTGGGAGAAAGCTTCAGTTTTAATGTTTAACTTAACAGGGAAGCTGAATCACGGGAAGGAGTATGTTTGGAGGACGTTCAGTATACATATTTTTTTACTTGTAGCAGGATGAGAATGCCACTAATTCTATTGTATTGTTTGTCTCTGTCTTAAGCAGGAGAAGCTATCCACAACACTGGTTTGTTTGTATATGTTTACCTTTCGTGTGAGTTCCTGTGCAGGGTTAATTGGGAATAATTAGGCCACCTATAATTCTGACTTCCCACACAATTTAATTAGATTTGCTTTTTCTCTTGTATGTCAGAAGCCTTTTATGGTCTGAGATCTTTGATGCAAGAAAAAACCCTCTGATTGCTAAAACATGCTTTGGAAGTTCCTAATATGTTCGGGGCTTTTCTCCAAATTTCTGGTCTGTTAGGCTAAGAGATACGAATTTATTGACATCTAACACTAAAAGACTTGAAAACAGTAAACATGGCTACATGCAAATGGATTTTTTATATCAGCACAATTTCGGCAGCTCTAACCTTATCAGACACTAACTCTGCATTGCTCAAGATGAACCAAATTGCAAAATCATGGCAGTATTGCAATTTTATTGTATTTACTAACAAAGGGTCTTTAGCCTGGGTTTGAGCAGTTACACTGTAGATATAGCTGGAAAATGGCTGTCAAAATGGAACATGATAGGGAGTTGCTGGAAAGAAGCCATTGCTGTGTCTTGTTACAGATTTGGAGCAAAAGCTTTCAAAGTGCATTCATCCGTCATCCCTACAACTGCAGTGTGTGGCACTCTTGAAAGTGTTTGGAAGAAGGCATCTGGCCCACCTACTTCGCTTTTTAGAGCACATATTGACTGTGGAATTAAAGCTGGTATAAGCAAAAGAAGCCAACAGAGGTTAATTTTTAGTTTTGCTGGATGGAAACAAAATCAAAAGGTCCTTTTGCTTAGTAAGAGCAATTAAAACACAGTAAGTCAAACAAAGCATAATGTGGAGTAAAAAGAGCTGTTAATTTGTCAGTGATTTGATTAATTTGTTGTAAAAAAAATGAAATAAAAGTGAGAATCCACTTAAAAAGTCAAGCATTTAATTGTTAAATAAACCCAACTGTTAAAGCAATCATGAAATGCACACATCCTGTGAAGGACTGTAGTTCTAATTGCTGTGTGTATAACTCCAGCTCTGAGAGTGTGAGATAAATTCAAGTGAAAGCGGTGCATCTGAGTGGAGTGTTTTGATACAGGTGTAAAAAGGCATCCAGAGTTATCATCTGTATCTGTTTCCTTGCTGATGCCTCTCACAGGGATGACATTACTCTCTCAGACTGCTCTATGATTGCAGCCTCAGGTAAATAACAATTTAATTACTCAGTTTTTGGATCATTGGTCAATGTAATTGATCTAGAACATGCTTTCAGGAACTATGTATATCTACTGAGCCAGTAGACATATGCACATGGGCTGAACTCTATCCTGTTCAGCTGAGATAACAGCATCATATCAATCTGTAATTAATACACTGACTTAGAGAAAAAATAAATACTGTTTCTGACAGTGTTAGTATTCATTCCTCTTTCTGAAATTCCTTGATTAAGTTTGTAAAGCTTATATTTTAATATGTTCTCAGAAAGCAGACAGGAAGGAAAAATTTAAGATGTTACCTAAATTATGTTCTTTAGATCATACAAAAGTTAAAAAGTTTTGTGGAACAACTGGATAGTGTTGAATGACTTAAATTAGTTAATTTTTTGCTTAGAAGTTTGGTTATTTCTGTTGTTTTGTTGTTTCATTACATATGTGGCAGAACCAAGCTACAATCTCCTTCCAAAGCAACATGTTTGTGACTTTGGAAAGCTTGCGGGAGTTGTGATTTCAGTATGCTTAAGTATGTGAATGGATACAGCTGGTTATGCAGCTGAAGAACTGTTTTAGTCACATTGCATTTAATTATACATCTATAACCTTCTCAAATTCTCAGCGTCACCTCTGCTCATGGTGGTTGTGGAGGCACTACTACTGCCAAGAGGAATATGAAATATGCTTGTACTGTAACTACTGCACATAAAAACTGTTTTTTGCTTTTCACTGACAAGAACTTCATAAGCAATGGCCCAGAGAAAGGTGGTGTCATTGACAGCTTCCCTTTTGATATTCGGAATATTTCTGCAGATGAAGAAGAAAATGATATCTCCAAGCTTTTGTCTATTTGTCCAAGTATTTTTTCATTCAACGTCACCCAGGCAGATCTTACATACTTCACATTAACTTGCTCAAGCTGAAATCACAGGGAAGCCCATCTTTTCTCCAGGTCCTTCAAGTATATGTTCCTTCTGCCCTTCCTCAGGGCAGTTGATTTTTCTGTCTTCCATAGGGAAGTTGAGTGAAGACACTTCTGCTGTGTCTGGTATGGTATATGCTGTTTCTGATGTCGGCATTGTGACAGAACAGCCAGCTTGAAGTGAGTGGTTCTGAAACCTGTTTAAGAATCAATAAATATTACCACATTTAAATTAATGGAGTGGAGCTTTTTTCTTACTCTAAAACTGCTTTGATCCCCTCAAAATGAGTTGCCAACAAATAGGTTTGGTGTATGGCACTAAAATGTAGTGTGTCTGTATGGCAGTAAAGTGTGGCAGAGTATATGACAAAAACCACAGAATCTGCAAACTAATGGGGTTTTATTGTTGTTTACTGTGAAAAACATCCTGTGAAAAGACAGGCAATGCTTTGTTTTGTGTTTCTTTTACTATATAATGGATAAGGGATGGAGGGCACAACTTGGCTGTCAGGGAATGGAGCTCTTCGTCTACCTCCTATGTGAGGGAGAAGTACAGTGACCTCTGGATAGAGGCAAAACAGTCAATCACCTACAAGGGAAGGCTTTTGGCAAAATGACTGGATCCCCAACTCATCTCATCTGTGTTAGAGACAGGGAAGATCAAGTTTGCTGGTGTCAGACAGTGGTGTCAGAATGTGTGAGAAGGCAGCTCCCTATGGAAACATTTTCCAGTCAGGAACAGTAGAATCACAAGCCCAGTTTCCTGGAGTTCCCTAACAAACCTATCTTACCTCTCACCTACTAAAGCTGGAGGTACTATTCCAAGCAGCTTAGTTTCAGATCATGGAGTTCAATTTTTGCTAAGAAACTCTGAGAACAAAGCTCTGGCCTGGAATGATGTTTGGCTTGTCAAGCTGGGTTTGACACAAGCATGAGCATACCTCACATAGGAATAGAAAAAAATTAAAGGTTTGTTCATAAACAATTTTCATATATCTGCCTTAAAAATGCAGGTAAATGAAGTTCCCTGTGTATAGGCAATGTGAACCATTAACCTTCTGCTAAAGCACCTTTCACAAGGCATTTTGTATAACTGATGTATCTATATTCCACACATAGTCATCACAATGCATTTGTTTCAAAAGTCTGTGCTTGTAAAGACATTGTAAACATTTTTTGTCTGAAAGCCAAGTATAAAGTGACTAGAATGCACGTTTTTTTCTAAGTCCATTGAAATATATTTTCCAGAAGAATTCTTCAGATTTCTTGATTGTGTGCAAAGAATATTGGTATGCTCTACAAACACTTTTATCTTCACTTGGCATGGTATTGATGCACCGATTTCTTCTTGTTATGCAATTATGGAAATGAGCCCAAAGGATGCTTAATCAATGACTAAATAGCAGGGCTGAAATCATAGTAATAAGAGCACAATATCCTTACTAAGTGTACACAGTCAGAGAGAAACAATATTTGTCAGTTATGACGAGTGCTCTCATGTACATCATTGCACACTTTCATACTGGGAGAAAACAATCCTTTCATGTCCAAAATCAAGGATACAATAGAAGGAGCAGTTCTTAAACTTCAAATCTGACATTACATGGCTTCATTTTTTTGGAAATCATTGCACTAAAATGTTATTTATTTCCTGTCACAATAAGGACCTCAATTAATTTATTTACACTAGAGATAGCAGTTTAGTAATATTTTCACAGAGAGTCTTTCACATGTTACCCACCCTCACAGACTATCTTTTCTGCAGGTTTCCAGACCATATTTATGAATTTGTTTTAGTCTGCATCTACTTCTGCCTTTGAATAAGAGATTTCAGTATTACTGAAAGAAAAGGCAAGAGAAAAATGCTTGTTTTCTTGTGTCCTTTTCTAGAAGGCAGAGGGAAAAGAAAGAATGTAAATAAAAAAAAAAGAATTACAGACAGCATAGGGAAGAACATCTCAAAGAGTTGTTGAGAGATGTAAATTTGAACTATAAAGAGGTAAAAAAGCCACAGCTACTTGCCTGAAGTGCTGGAAAAGCCATTTAATTCTAATGTCAGAGGTGAGCTCATGCAGGAGGACGTGTTTGCTAATGTGATCCACTCAAGTTGATGAACAATGGGAGCTGGAATAGGCCACCAGGTTGTCCAGCTGCTGGGGAGATTCCTAGGTCTCATACAGGAGTGCTGGTGACTGCTGTGCTTGGAGTTAGACTGAGCTTTTTGGCTCAGGGAAGATGTGGAAGTTGGGAGACTTCTTAAGATAAAAGCAGGTGAGCAGGAAAAAGATTTGGCTTTACAGGTTGAATTAGAACAGCCATCTACTCCTGCCTCAAGATAAAGATGGGTGATACTGAGATATTTCAAGTGCTTTCAAGAGGAAGAGTGAATTAAAGTAGGACACTGATGGGAAAATGCAGTAATATTATATTTACTTATTTGTGGAAAAGCTCCCTGGTTATCATGTGGCTGATAGTGCTATGGAATATAGTAATGGACTGCTTAAACTTCTATTACTTAAAAAAATATAGAAAAATTGAGATGACACCTAGAACATTTAAAGGAAATTTTAAGTGATTTAGTGGATAGGTTGATCTTGAAAGATTTCATATTAGGAAATTATTTAAGGAAATGATAATTTGTTGTAATATTACAGATCCTAAAGAGGTCTAGGTGCTATCAGGGCTTCAGATTTTTAAGCTTTATGCCCGTATTAATTAAATTCTGTAATAGACCAAGAACTAACATACAATTAGCTTGTAAGATGATCCAGCAAATATTTAGAGGTAATTTCCACATTTTTTACCTAAGGTAAATAAATTGCATTATTCATCCAAAGGTTGCAACAAGCAAAACCCAATAATTCCAGTGTTACTGTGAGGTCCATGATGCATAATTGTCATCATTGTGGGTAAGTAGGCTTATGCACAGTAAGTGGGAAGTGCCCAGTTTTGACTGGTTTTGTCATAGGACAGATAGTTCACAGGCTTTACTTATGCACAAAGTGGAAATCACACACTCTTTCAAGAAGTGAAGATATGTCCTTAGAAAATAAACATGTGAGCGGTCATAACTAACTCTAGCTATCTAAACAGTAGAGACTTGATTCAGTTGCATAAGTGTAAGTATCCAAGCAATTTGTGATGTTATCTAGTGTGGCTACCACACCAGAATGGAGTGTCCTTCTTCTACATCCTCTGTCATATCTGCCAAAGCCATAGGATGTGTTAGATAATCTGTGGCAACTCAAGTCTCTCATCACTAAATGCCTATGTTTAGGCAGCTTAATTCTGCTCCAGAGAGCTAGTCTAAGCAACTCATCTGTGGTTTCTGTATAGACAGGGGAATTCTGTACTTACTTCAGAAAACAATAATAAAAAGGATACAAAAGTAAATTTTGTTTCTTTAATCTTGCTTCAAAGATTTTCTGTGTTGTGGAAGGTACTCTTCAACGGGGAAGTCTCTCTCCTCTGAGTGAGGGTCTGAGGTAGATGTAACATTCCCTCTCTGGAGATGTTGATCTTTCTCTTTTTACATGATAGAACAGACAACTAGGTTAGCTAGTTGTGTGATTTATCTGTGTGACATAAATCTAGTTTTAGACACGTTCTCAAGATAGATCAAAAGAGGATGGGCAGTGTGAAGAGGTATGGTGAGGGAGAGGACCAGCTCTCTGGGTAGAATGAGTGGGTCTGGTGGGCTCAGGGCAGACTGTGAGGAGTCGTGTCCAGTCTTTGGAAACCAAACCATTTAATTTATAATCAGCAATGCATTCAGTGCAAGTATGAAACTCCTGGTGGGACTGCAGTTCATGTAGCTGCATCTGAGCCACCTGCCAACTTGCAAGCAGTGAGTGCTGTTCTCAGCGTATGTGGTAGTAAGCTGGATCTTGGCATAGATGAGCTGCCTGAATAGGTCCCAGTTCTGTGGATATGAGCCTGCTCTACTGCAGTTACACTGCCAGCAGCATTACAACAAGGTAGTTTTAAATTAGCCTCTGTACATGGATATGAGCAGGATTCTTAAGTGGAAATCTCCCCAAAGACTGGTCATTAATTATGTTAAGTGTACTTAGAAGTGAAGTTCACAGCACTGTCGCAGCAAGTGGGTAGAAGGTATAGATGATGCTTCCTAGGTTCTGCTACAGAAGAATAACGTGATTACATCTTAGCTGAAATTGTGAGTGCCCTGGGAATTATTTTAAATCAGATTTTGCATGTGGAGATTACTGAATGGAAAGTTATTTTATGTTGTCTAAAGTTATCCCTCCTAAGTTTGTGTTCAGTCATTTTGCTAAGTGCAATTATGTGTTAGTGAACAACCATAGTTTAAAGGAAATACCTTGATACTTTCATAGAATTTCACAGATTATCAAAAGTTAATGGTAGGTGAACAATCTGGGCATTTGCAGTTGTTCACTGTTAAACCTACTTCTGCCCTACATTCAGAAACTAAAATTAGTCTTATTTACTCAGGCTTAACACCCTATATTATGTTTGCAGGAAATGGTAAACTAGAGGGGAATTATTCAAGATGGGGGGTAATCTTTGAGCAAAATACAGGAGTGGGTTGGTTTTTTTTTTGGAAGCTTAGTTCAAAGAGTATGCAGGCATATAATTTGAGGATGCAATGCAATTACCAGAAATAATTTAAAATGGGTTACTTCACTTGAATATGACTCTTTGAAGAATAAATAGTAATTGTTTTAAGTGCATAATTACTTTAATATTGGCTCCTTTCAGCAAGTTGCAGACTTCTAGATTAAGGTCTAAGTCCTGTGCATCTGTCCACTCAAATTCTGTTTATTCTTCAGGCTGTCATAGTTCCATTATTAAACCCCTTGAAGCCCTTTGATGTGTTCCTGCACATAAAAAGACTGGTTCAGACTTCCATGCAGCCTGATCTTTTCTATACTAACTTTTTTGCAGAGTAACTGAAGTCTGAGAACGAGTGAAAGTCATCATTAAGAAACCCTTCTAACAAGAAATGCTACATTTTATAAATGTTTTTATGTCCACATAAAAAGTTTTTTTGCAAAGCTTTGCCTGTAAGGCTGAAAATGTATTTCTGATTTTCAGAAGGAAATCTACTATTAAAACTTGACTGTGTTTCTTTGGAAGTCACAGACTGTGCTCTCTGCTGAGCCACAGAACAGCGTGCTTTGATCTTATAGCTAAATACCATGGTCTGATCCTGCTGGGAAACAGTATTTGGGATTAAGGTAGCAGGTCCTTTTTGGACAGTGCTATGAGTACCATCTTGTGGACTCTCAGGTCCTGACCACCTGTATTCAGCTGACCTCAGTTGATCTACAACACCAAAACATCCTGATTGCTTATTTTGTGCCTGATTTGCACAGGTTGACAGGAAGACTTGCAGTATGATATACTTCCTGCTGTCCTGAACCACAAGAGAGACTTCTCTGGGCTATTACATACAAAGTGTATACAGAAACCTCACCTCTGTGCAAATACTTAACAACGTAAATATAGCCAGAGGCTTCCTTAGAGTTTGCTGTATGCCCTTTCCACTCTTCGGAAGCTCATCTTGGAGATGGCTCTGCCATCTTTTGGCTGGTGAGCTGCTGAAATCCTGACTCCAATGGATTTGCATTGCCAAGAAGCTGGCAGAGAAGGGCACTCAGAGCTGAAGGAAAGGGTTTACTGATGAGTAGTTCCAAGTTTCTGCCAGATCCCTATAATCTAGACAAATACCAGAGTATTTCAGGGAGTTTCTCTGAGGCGAGAGTGAAAAGAAAAATAGCATATCCTTTTCCTGTGGTTTATTTGGGCAAAAATTCCCTTTATATTTTTCTTCTCCTTGATCATGCTGATGTAACTTATAGTTTTAAGAAATCCATGCTATCTTTATAATGAACAAGAAAACATGCCAAACTCCGTTAGCTCTCATCTGATCTGAAAACCTAATTTCTGGTTTTGTGCAATTCTCTTTCTCATTTTCATTGCTATTGTCTTTCACTGCAAGAGAAGGTGGCAATACACAGAACCTACATGTGCTTTTTCTGAAGAGTTTCATAAGCCTTTATTTATAAGAAACCATGTGCTTATTCTAAAGCATGTTCTAAGCTTTTGTTTATAAGAAAAGAGCATTTTACAGAACTAGTAAATACTAGTAAGCACTCGAGGAAGCATGGTCATCATTTGCTTTGCGCTTTTGCTTACAGTTCAAAGGTGAATGTTGAACCAGAAAACCCTGTTACTAACTATTACTGGCACGGCATCGAGATGTTTATTGTTTCTTGCCCTTTCCTCCCACTGCCCGTTTTTCAGAGCGCATTTTACATCCATGAGGGTTCTGCTAATTCTCTATTTGGTCCGAAGGTGGCAGCCTCTTACTTCCATAGCAAGTTTCAATCCTGTTTGGCTGTGCTGTGGCTTGACCCTGATATTGTCTAGGTTCTCTACGTAAAACGAACTTTTTAGTCAAGCAAACGAAGACGTATTCTGTGCTTGCTTTCTGAAGAAAAGAGCTTTCACTGTGAGATACAACGTCCCCAGAAAGACTACTAATTTTCATCTACAGATAATTTGCAATGTACAGTAGTAAAAGCAGAGCAGCTGAATACTTTGCTATTTGCATTTTAATACTCTGGCAATACTGTTACGGAAGTCCTCTGACTGTGGCTGCCATGTGTCCCTGGCACAGTGTTATGGCATGCCTGCTGTGGCAAACCCTGGGGGTGGCGCGCTCATTTGGGGTCCACTTTCAGCTGTGCCATAGCCTCTGATCATCAGGTAGACCATGGAGAAGTCTGTATGTGCTCCCATTACCCTGGACAGAGTTATTACCTAGGACAGGGTAATACTTGGGTAAAGAGTTGTCAATTTTACAACTTGTGTTTGAAGCTGGTTTTGTCATCCAAGTGCCTGGAGACTGAAGTGCCACTGGCTCCTACCCCATCGTAAACCTCCCTTGTGAAGGCCACTTCCTTCAGGTCTGGGTGCCCCACTTGTCCATTTTGGAAGAGAGAGAACAGCAGGGTCACCCACACATCTTTTTCTTTCCCTACCAGCTTAGGCCATAGACTTTGGAGACAGGAAGCATCTCTCTAACATTTGGCCAGAGACTAGCATTGGGACAGGAGAAAAGTTCCCCATCCAGATGGAGGAAGGCTGTCATTATCATTGGAGCATAAATAATGATTCAACATTCACTTAGAACCAGTACAGCCCTGACTGCAGCTCTCCACTAAGTGGGAGGGAGGGAGTGAGAGAGAAGTTTGCACAGCTGTGTGGTGCAGGCCTTGTACAGGGGACAGGCTAGGTAGCTAATGGTTTCTCAGCCTTTTTGGTAAATCTGTGTCTGCAACAGCACAACAAAAAGTGAAACAGTTTCTCTAACTGTAATGCATCTCCCCACTTTTTCTTTTCTGATCTTTAAGAAAAAATCCCTCCTGCCCCAAAATAGCACTGTTGAAGACCTTCATAATGGCTGAATGTATCTAAACAGTAACTGCACTGATCATGCCAGCTCAATAAGACTGAAGCACACACAGCTGGTGCTTCAAGCTCTGAGTTCAGAAGGAGTGAAAGTGGAAAATGTTTTGTGCATCTGACCTCTCAAATGTCATCTTCTTAGCAGCTCAGATCACTCTTCAAAATTATTCTATTACTCATCCGGCTCACTGACATCTGTTTCATCGTTTCCTGCCCAGGCAGTAATCCAAGTAACCAAAATAAATATTTTTTTGAAGCAGAACACCTTGTCTGTAAGCTTGCAGGGATGACAAACCACACTAAATATTCCTGATTGTGTGTAGCTCCATCATTACAACTTGAAAATCCAACTGAGAGAAGGAACAAGGTAAACACGTGTATTTATAAGAAGCAGTTCTTTGCTGAGCTAAAAGTATGTGGCATATCACATGTATTCCTACCAGTGACATCAGTGCTGATGTCATTGATAGAAATATGACACTGATTCCCACTTACTATTCTAAATAAGGATTGTACCCTAAGTAGCAATAAAGACGAGTATGAATGGATCAATAGTTTGCCTTGGTCATCTAAATTATTTGGATAACACAGAATTGTCAGCACACTAGCATTGTAGCTCAAGCTACAGTCAGAATATCAACTATACTGATAATTTTTACAGTGCTGTGACAATAACACCAGCTGAGGATCTGCTCTGTTAAAGGATCTATTGCTGATCTCATTTGCTGGGACAAACATAAATTCATTATTTCACTGGAGTTACCTGGAGTGTCAGTGAGCTCAACATTTTGCTGACTATCCATTGCTGATTTCTGAAGCATCATTTTACAACATCAGCTGCTTATTACAAAAGCTTAGGACTGTGGCTAAGCCATCCACCCCTTCTTTCTGTTACATTTTAGTAATAGGATCACAGATTCCCTGTTGAAGCTAACATTAAAGGTTATACTTTTTCAGAAGCGTAGGGAAGTCCCAGGGATGCTTTGGTTTGCAGAATTCATCCCTTGTAATCATGGATGAACATTCAATGGGCCTTTTGCTTGTGCAGGAGTTCTGATGACACACAGCCTTTCCTCCTGTAGATCTCCAAACACTTTATGAAGGCAGTTAAGCGTTCTATGTACACATACAAGACCTATTTAAATAGCAATAGGCCACAGTAAATTGAGAATATGAAATATACTAGCGCACATTACCAGTGACTGAATGCAAGACTGCTCATGATACACCTAATAAATGTACCAGTAAGTTTCTTGCTACAATTTGTCAGTTCATTGCTGTAAACACACACGGTAAATTAGATTTAGTCACAGTCCTGGGTGTGGAAATTGCAGTCAATATTATCAATCACCATTGTGACATATCTTCTAATGGGGATCCAGCAGGCATCGAGTGTTTAAATTGATCACAATGCATTAGTCTTGATCATAATTAACCTTTTCTTTCTTTTTTTTTTTTAAGTCAGATACATGTTAGCACATGGAACATAGGTCTTTGATATACTGCAAGAAATTTCTGGAGATTGCCCTGGCAACATACAGAGAGCAATTGACAGTTCCTTGTACTTGTTGTTCTATGTGAACTATTCAGGAGAGGAAGACCATTTAGGTTTCATTGAAAGAATGAAAATTGATTCTGTGTATTCCCTGTGCTTTTATACTATGTGGTGTAGGCTTCTCCCCAGATAAAGGGGGGTTAGCTTTTCAAATGGGTAACATTTTACAAAGTAATCGTGGCGCATGTGAAAATGACGACAGACAAACCACAGGCAATTAGTGGACTGATCTGGCTTACTTAATCATGAAAAAGTTTTGATGATTCTGTGAACCTCCAAGACATGTGGCACATTTTGAGGTTTTTATTCTTGACCCATACCACCAACTCTCTTCCTGCTAGCTACAGCAATCCACTGTTCTCAGGGTATGAATGCAGCTTCTCTTGCTCACAGACTCACGGGGTAACTCTGTGGTCCGGTGCTCCCAGCCAGCAGCAGTCAGCAGAAGTGGCTTATGTGGTTGCATTGCTCAGCACTACATTTGAACAGAGCATGTTTGTTGTGTTAAGTACGGCTGCAATGGTACTCCTGTTACACAGTATCACTAGTAGCCTTGGTTTGTGTCACCTAAACTTGTTCTTATATTTTACATTCAACTCAGGACAATAAAGGAGATTATTAATTGGAGATTGCCCAGTGAGACATGCTTAGTGGAGACAGATGATAATTTAACTAATGTTGAACTTAAAACTGTATCTGTATCTATCTAAATATGTATCTGAGTTTATGTATATGTATGTCAGCTTTACAAGGGGAACAAAAGTTTGGGGTATTTTTTGACGCCTCTGACTTTGGTAGATTCTCCTTTGCTTCGTCATACTAATTGCATGTTTAAAGGACCCATAGCTGACCAGCTGACATTGAAGCAAGAACATTTTACAGGGAATTTTACTCGACCTTGTTTTTTAAAAAAAATTATGAGATGGGCAAATATGATTAAAAAAAAATCCCAACAGATTGTATTGCTTTTGTCTATTAAGTTCCACATCTTCTGCCAGCACGTCTGTGAGAAGCAGAAAAGCTTTTGTATGAAATATAGTAGTGAGATGAGGGTGCTGGCATGGAAACTTCATGCTTTAATTTCCACATGTCCCCACTTTAGTGTTTGGTCTTTGATAAATCCCCTAACTGCTCAATTTTCCTTCCAGTGGCCTTGCGTTTTACCTGCATTAATTCTTGAAGGACTACTAACACTTCAGAATTTTTGCCAGGAAGGTTTTAAAAAACATGGATCATTGTAGTATACAATAATAATGATGATAAATACCTAGTTCATGCTTGTATATTTGTTTTTGATATCTTGGTTTCTTTCTGAACTTAAACGATTTTCATACTTTTCCCTCTTCTCTTTTCCTTTTTTCTCAAGCTCTGTCTCCCTCCCTATCATTCAAAACACCACTAGCTCTACTGCTTTTAGAAGTAAAGCATGCATTCTACTTTTATTCTACAATTTCTCGTGTAGTCCTGTATAGAATTTACTTGGTAGATAGATGCATTTGCTAACCAGTGTGCAGTATTATGGTTTGGCACAACAGAGTTAGCATCCATCTGGGGGCAATCAGTGTGTTTCTGTACATTTCTTTGCCAATGTGTTTCTATCAATATCTTTGCTTATATGCAAGTAATATTTTACATATATCATAGTTTTGCAGTTATTTGAAGCAGAATATGGTAGTGGAAGTACCCTTGGAATTCAACTAGAGCACAAAAAGTTATTTCCTTGTTGAGTCCTGTGCATGAATAAAAATTCTATTTATCGGTGCTCTACTCATATAAAACTGTAATTGGAAAGAACCGCTCTGTGTTCCCCATTGAAAAGTTGATGTTTCCTGATATTACTATTTCTGTGGCTGTAGTTCTGCCATCCATGGTAGCAGAAATCCAGGGAAGAGTCTCATAAAATCAAAGTTTATGTCCTCATTATGTTTTAAAAAAAGTTTTTCTCTTAGTCATTCAATTCCTAATTTTTTAAAGTTTTTTTAACAACTTTTAAAAAGTTTACTTGCGAATGGAAAAAACTATAAATTCCAGGGAACTCTTTTAAAGTGGTTTTCCTTATAACTGATCAAAAGGCTGGATTGTGTTAAACTATTCAGGTGAAATTAATGTTATTTTTTCACTTTTTGATAGCATAAAAAGAAATTTACTTTGTATATTTATTTGTAAACTGTGATAGAGAGTGTATGTTTCTTCTGTGTAATACAAATGATATACAGGTATCATCCATCCATACAAAAACCATCAAGTATCTTGGGAGTCTTTATAATGACCTAAGACATGGAGCTGGTTATCCAAAAGTATCAATAAAGTGCTCTCTGAAATCAAATTGAACCGTAATTACATTTTTCCAGATACTTATATATAAAATCTTTGCCTTCACACACAAGAAAGAGCTTACCCATGCAAATATGACAGTTATCTTTTTGACAATATGAAGTGCATATTATGCTTGTGGAGAATTTTATATGTATGTATTTGGTTGTGTGTCTAGAAGTGTGAGAAACAATGCAAGTGACTCCCAGATTTCACTTGGTTTTTTTTCAGATAGTAGAAACCAGGGCATCATGTAAAAGATTAACTCTATATTCTCACAAAAATTCAGATGAATGCATTATTTTTGCAAAAATGGTTATCAGAATATGACAGAACTTTTGTCCTTTTATCATCATCACTGGAGTATTCACAATATTGTCTTCTTCAGTAAAATAGGCTTTAAATGTAATTGGGATTTGTCTCTTCACTCTCTCTTTTGTGCCGTGCATCTGTCATGGAAAATTTTGCATTAATTGGTACTGTTACACCACTATTACTTTTGTAAATGCTGAGTGTGAACTGTTGGCTTGCTTAGTTGTAAGCTGAATTATGCCTGAATTCTGCACATAGTAAATAACGATTAAGGAAGAGGCCACAAACACAAAAGCAGAAATACATTTTGTCATATTTGAATGTTTTTTTTAACAAGAGGTACCAGAAGAAAAGATTGTGATAGTCTAGGAAAAGAAAACTGTGAGGAAAAAAAAAAGAAAACAGAAAGTGAATGAAGTGTAAAATATTACTGTAATGGAAAATTACTTTCTTTAGATGTACATTTGCTTTGAAATCCATGCTGGGTCTCCTAGTACCTGCTGAGCTTAGCTTTAAGCCCTGAAGCTGTGATTTAAAATAATATGTATTTGCTCTTTCATCTCTGTGCTCTATTGTATCAATTTCCAAGAAAACACCTGGAAGGATTCTTAGAGCTCGTCATGAACTCTGACTCTAGAGATTTTCATCTTTAGTTCCTGCTGTGAACTGATACTACACATGCCACAATCTGTCTGTGGTTTCTTTCTAATCTTTGGGAAAAAAAAGGAAACGTATATCACAGGAACCAGTACAAACACATTCACCTGGCTAGCAGCCTTCTACAAATTTGTTTCTTTTTGAGATTGCAATCTGAGCTCATTTTCACTTAGAAAACTGATATAAAATGCTAATCTCCAAAAACTTGGAATTTCTAAATCCAGAAATTTTAGGTATATTAATCCATCCAAAGCTGAGTACCTAACTTCCAAAAGAATTTAAGGCTATAAAGTACCTTTTATTTTTAGTTCCTGCTTTTCCTTAGTTTTGTGATGGTTATCATGGGGGCCTTTTCTCAATGCTAGTAACAGGGACAGAAGTCCCTCTCTTTATCAGATGCTCACATTTTTCAATTGCAAGGTCTTCATTGGCTGAAAATCCACAAAACCTTCAGAGGTTGTTTTGTAAGTGAAGGAATATTGATTTCACTCGAATTAGATTAGTCACTAACGTCCCACTGTTATTCAAGAGGCAAAGATAAAAGCATCCTTTAGATAGTATTATGGGTTACATTATGATGATTTTGTCAAGGATCCTTAGTAAAATATGTCTGGTTACCATCCTCAGATGATATATAATGATATTAGCAGGTAAATGTTTGCAATATAATCCTGAATTTTAGAAAGGTGCTAGTCAATAATTTCTTTTCCAGAAGTCTTGAGAAACAGAAAAATTATGCAACATTCCCAATTCATGAACTGGGTCTCTATCCAAAATCAGAAGAATCTTTAAGATTTAAGTGAGGAGAACTGTTTCCAGACTCATTTTGAATTTTTGTCACATAACTTGCAATTTTTTTCCTGTTCTTCAGAATTTTTTCAAAAGGAGTTAAACAAAAAATACCAAGTTCAAACTGAGCTGTAGGTTGGCATTATCAGGGGAGTGATGCTATCCACCATATAAGTCAGGCAGCTGGCAGTAAAGTAAATTCAAATTGCTAATTTTGCAGAGTGAGAATTGTCTTTTGAACACAAAAGGTGCCCTGGCTTTGTGAAGTTTAGGCTCTTAGACTACAATCTTTTGTAAGATGTTTTAGTGAGACAAATACTAAAATGTGCAGGAAGAATCTGAAGGACTTTTGAACAATGACATGCACAACAGTGTTTCTCTGTGTATGAAGATAAGGCCTCTTGGCATTTCCTTCCTTATCGTGCATTAGGAGGAGTGTCACCAGTAGTTCAGGGAAGGTGATCCTTCCCCTCTGCTGAGACACATCTGGAGTGCTGGGCCAAATTCTGGCATCCTCAATTGAGGAGAAAAAGGGATATACTGGGGAGACTGCAGAAAACGCCCGCAGAGAAGATGAAGGAACTGGAGCACTTGTCCCTCTGCGAGAGGCTGAGAGAGCTGGAATTGATCAGCCCAGAGAAGAAAAGGCTCAGGGAGATCTCATCAATGCATATCAATAAATACCTGAAGGGAGGATGTAAAAAGGATGGAGACAGACTCTTTTCAGGGATGCCCAGTGGCAGGACAAGAGGCAATGGGTACACACTGAAACACAGGAGATTCCCTCTAAATATCACTGAGAGGGTAACCAAGCACTGACACAAGTTGCCCATAGAGGATGTAGAATCTTCATCCTTGGAAGCCATCTGGACACGATCTTGGGCAAGCAGTTGTAGATGGTACTGCTTAAGCAGAGGAGTTGGACTAGATGACCTCTGAAGGTCCCTTCCAAACTTAGCCATTCTGTGATTCTATGATCCAGCTCCAGAATTTGTACTGGAAATAACATTGGGAGCTGAGAAGGAAGAACTATGGCAGAAAGTCAATAAGGCATTTGAGCTCTGCTCTGCAAGGCAAGGGCTGAGGTGGCCTTGCCTCCTTCCTTTCAGGTGGCAGCTGCTGCCTCTTGCTGCTGCAAATCCAGCAAACATCCACTGTCACCCATTTTCTCCCCCAACAAGCCTCACCCAAGGCATGCTGGTCCCCAAAGCTCCTCAGCTTTCAAAATTATAAGGAAATCCTTAGCATAATTTAACAATGTCATCAGTTCCTTCATAACTGGCTTCCAAAAGACACTACAATAAGCCATATTCTAGGGGACAAAGCCTCTCCTTCCCACCTACAACCATGGCTGACTGACAGAGGGAAAGCAGAAAAAGATTCCAAAGGCCTTCTTCATTCCCAGATACGCCAAATATAAAGGCTTGGGCGCTATATGGGCAGCCACTGCTGGTTCCATCCTTTACTCACAGGAGATGCTGACTGTGGCTGTGTATGTATGATTTTGCTCAGAAGGTTATGAGCCAGGGCCCAGCTCCTAAATCTCAAGTTGTAGATCTGTGTTTTCTCACACTGCTCAGTTAGAAGTAACAAGTGTGAGCACATACACCTGCACTGCAATGATTTGTGAAATACGAGTGTAATCTGAGCTGGATTTTGGTGGGAATTTTTTCTTTAGACCTTCCGAAAACCACATTATTGAAGAAAGTA
Organism: Calyptomena viridis; assembly: GCA_013390005.1. NCBI lineage: Eukaryota > Metazoa > Chordata > Aves > Passeriformes > Eurylaimidae > Calyptomena > Calyptomena viridis. The sequence continues at coordinate 86,926 of WEIV01010129.1, read as the reverse complement.
AATATGGCAAATTTGAGGTTCAATTTCTTTTATGGGACTTTAAATGTGGTCCCTACAAAACGCCATGTGAGTTGGTTACTTATGACCTTTTTCAGAATTTTTGCTTTAATCCTGGTAAAACCTTAGACTATCTTCTATGCTCCCTCATTCATACCCTTTAGTCAAAAATGAGCATAGCAGCATTATGACTATTGCCAGAATTTGAGGACTGAGGTTTGCTAAGTAATTTAGTGATGTGAGTCCCATTCAGCCACTTGTCACCATTCCCACAATTCCTCAGATCTACTAGAACAAGCGAATCGCCCATGAGTTTTGGGGTGCTGCAAAGGATATTGTGATATTGCTTTACTCAATAATTCAAACTGAAGAAGAGAAACCTGTCTTTGTTCAGTAACAGTGAGTATTCAGATTGATCAACTGGGAAGTGTCTGTCTCCTATCTTTCTATCTCAATCCAGTAATTCTAAGTTAGCAATCCAACTTCCCTATAATGGAGTTTATGAAATATAAACAATTTTCTCAAACAGGTAAACAATTTATAGTCTCTATTCTAAAGAAAAAAAAGATACAAAAAACCACCCCAGCCTATTCAAATGATTTGCAGGACACAGGAAATGCACCGACAATTGAATAATCTCAGGGTCTTCAGCTGTACTTTCTGACATCTGGAGACAGAATGCTTGTAAAAAGGAAACCCCACAAAAATCCATTGTCAGTTGTAACAACTTAGTGTCTTTAGGGAGAAACAGTGGGTTAAGTGGAACAGCAAAATCTCATTTTTAAGAACAGCTGAGTCAAGCATTATAATGGTATGACCTCTACACACAGATTTAAATATTGGGGATCTCTCAGCACTGGCTATTCCTGCAAATGACTGTTAGCAGCTGTAGCAAACTACTTAATTCTGGGAACTGCAAGTTACTGTGTGGTGTCATGAAGCCTAAGCAGCTGCAGAGAGTTACTTTGCCTGGAAGCGAGCTGTTTCTTCAGGGAATGTAGTAGAATAGGGATTTTTGCTGTTGCAGTTCTGGAAGCCTCCTGCTGCTGTCCTGAGAAGACATCTTGAGCTCCACCTCCAGCAGAGCATCTCTTGCTAAGAGTAAAAGCCATTTGTTAGGTTTTTTTAGATGTTACTGTCTTGAATGTCAATTAATGGCAGATGCAACAGTCATCTGTGATGTGACATGTTTTCCAGATATATCTTCATTCTGCACACTGAGGTTCTTGGAAAGCCTTTATTTTTCTTTTCTTTTATTTCCTTTTTTTTTTGTAAATAATTATTTAAAACATGAAGTTAACCACTGGGGAACTAGTGAATTTATTTCAAAATCTTCAGATCTGTTTATCATTTGGAAAAATATGCTTTTACTGAAACACAGGGAATGCTGTAATCCGACATACAAGTTACTGGCCTCAAAGAATGCTTGAGATTTGCTGGTGAAAGGGCAGGCTAGATGACCTGCTGGTTCATTCTGGCTTCCCGTTCTGTTAATTTACTAATCACATCTGTGGGATTACAAGTGTCTTCAGAGATTTATGATGCCCAGATTATTTATCATGCTAGTTCAATAATGTCCCAGGCTGAAGAAAAAGGAAATCCAGCTCACTCAATGTCCTCCAAGCACAGTAATTGCCTGATGTCTTTTGGTTTAGTTCAGCCCATGTAGTGATTAAAAGAATTTATGTGAAGCTCATAGTTGTTTTTCCTTCAGTCTAGCAACCAGAAATCACACTAGTGGGCCTAATTTTCTGTTCTGTTATGTTGTAACACTGCTGGTTTCAATAGAGTCATGCTGGTGTTGAAATGATTTAAAGGACCAGCGAGTGAAACATAGCAGTAGAAACATATCAAGTATTTAAAAACCTTACCAAATCTGGAAAGTTGATTGGCAGCTTCATTTAAAACAAAACAACAAAAAAAATCCAAGAAATGGATGCTCATATTTTGGTAGTTGCCATAAAAGTTACAGAAACTAAGACCTGGACTTTTTTTTTCTAGGGCATCTGTTTATCTTCAGTTCATGGTTCCTTCCTCTGAGGGTGTTCTTTGGTGCTTTGTTCAGCACAAGGAGGCTCCTGCCATTTCCTCTGGGTGATGTGAACTTGTCTGAACACTGCAAATGGGCAAAAAGAGTACTCTTCCTACTTTTATTTCACTTTGTATTGACTTTTCTGATTTGAATCTTTTCCACATATTGTTTTTTATTGTCTCACACCCTAACAAGATATTATCATATATGATAGCACAATCCGTTATGAAATACTTGGGGCTTGCCAGCAATTTTTATTTGACACTTTAATAATGTCTTTAGGAGAGAAGTGGGAATTGCAAAAGAAAGAATCTCCAGATGTCCTAAAAATGTACAATGTAGGATTTGCAGAATATTTCTCTACTTGAGAGATCACTAATTTTCTTTTGAAACAGCACAGTCCTGGATTACCTTTACCTGAATTAATATGAATACATCTTCATTTACAGATTGTCTCTTAGGCTAACCCTGTATCCTGGTTGTGTCTGGTTTATTAATGAAAGTGCACTCCTTGCTACTTCAATTCTCTGTGGTTTGCAACCTCCTTTAGTAAAAAAGCAATATCCAAATACAATTCTTCTTGCAGTTCACCATGTCTTCAGACAAGGAAAAGGATGTAAAGAAACTAACTATGAGGTTTTGACATATGTTTTCTGAAGGGCAAGCTAGCTCTCCACTTCAATGTTTTGTGCTATTTGAATTGTGCTGTACAGAATCACATGCTTTAAACTAATTGCTGCCATGCAAGACTTGTAGGAAATAGAAGAGTGAAGATCCTGTGGTGAGTTTTTTTGTTTTTTTTTCTGGGGGTTTTGCTAAGCCTAAAATAGAAATATTCCTTCTCTACTCTGGTTTTCCTCTTTAGTTTTGTGTGTTTTCTTTTTTTTTTCTCTTCTTTTTAAATCACACACAAAAGATGTATATGAATTAAGTGGGTTTCTCACCATTATGTCAACCTGATGTCATACAAGCCTCATCAGTAGAAGAACAATGCTTGACCAGTTACTGTGGCAAATATAGGAATAGCAATAAACAGACTATTTCAAGGAAACAATTTATAATTCCAATATTTCATTAAAACAAATTCATGTAAGCATGTCTTCTCAGGCCACTAATCCTATCTTTTGAGGGGTGATGGCTGTTGTTCTGAGTGATTCTGTCAGTGGAGTTCCACTCCTGGTTATATAGAATAACTGGAAAAAATGCAGAGAGGTACCAGCTTAAAGCTTTGTCTTGATTCCTTCTTAGCAGCATTTGAAGAGAGGCTTATCATAGTTTCCTTTGCCAAACCCCTGCAACTTCTTTTCTTCACTTATACTTGGAATTTTGTTAAAGCTGTTACTTGCAATCAGTTAATGTCTTTATTTGTTTTAGTATGAATTAAATTAACGTGATTTACAGAGAGAAAACAATCCTGTAGCTCGTCAAGTTAGGCTCCTTAACAGTGGGGAGGATTTCTAATGTGTATTTTACTCAATGTTTAAAAAACGTACATGTACTTGAACCTTCTAATGTTATTTCTGATAGCTTATTCTGTTTCTGAACTATGTTCTCTAGGGACATACTTTATAAATAATTTGTTTCATAATATTAATCTTAATTATGCAGCTATTAGGCTGTGATTTGACAATGAGGCACAAAGCTTTGCCTGCTGCAATCACAGATTATGGCAATCACAACAGTATAAATTTTTGTTGTCCTAATTAATGATATAATTTTCTACTTAACCCATAAGCTTATGATCATTCATCTTAACTATTGCTTTTAAGTGTTTTAAATAACAAGAATGCAGTCAAGAACCCAATGCTCAATGTTATAAATTACTACGCTATTAGGAGAAGTAATTTTTAAACTGCTTTCTGGAAGCTGCTCATCCCCAATGCTTTTTCCAGTGCTGCCTCCAACATTGTTCTCAGCTCTAGTCATCAGAGTAACTCTTGGCATAGGCAAATAGTCTAGGTATATACTGTCAAGAGCTCACTTCTATCAGCCTAGACCCAAACTTGTGCCTTTCTGGAAAAGGAAAAAAAGTGGAAATTTCCGAACAAAGCAGTTTACTCATATGAAATGAATGAGTCAAGATGACTGCTTCCTTGGAAAACTCTCTTGTTCTTGAAAAATTCAGGAAGTAGTCTGCCTTTTGCTGAAAATGACAATTTAACCTATGTTTAGAAGAGGAAAGCAGTTGGGTTTTAACTTACAGGAGCTTACTATTTTTAATAGAATTTGTTTTGCATCTAAATCTTTCTGCTCAAAGTTGGCTATACACACAGTTTTTCTTGTTAATGTATGTGTTACATTTATAGAAATATCTTTCAGCCTGAAGGATCCCAGTGTGCTTATAAATACTTGCATTCATTGCTGGAATGAATTGTCTTCTCAGAATAAAGTGGTAGGTAAGTCTAACTGAAGTCGAAGTGATAAGTCTAGAATTATCATAGCAAGAAAAGAGCGTTTTTTTTCCTTTCCTCATAGAAATGCAATTTCACTATTATACTTATTAAAAACATTTTGATATGCTGTCCTTTATGGGATTTGATATGAATCAATTTTATTCATGGCTCTGTGCTGATTAGAATGAAAGTCCCTATGGGAGAGAGAAACTGCAGCTATGAAAGGCAGCCACAAGTCTTCTAGAAGCTACACTCTTGCCTAACTAGTAATTAGTGGGTAATTTAATGAGTTAGTGAGCGAGGCTGGTAAGGTATGGGTTATGCGGGTGGTATAATGATGTCTTCTGGGCTTGTAACCCGTAGATTCTGTCTGCTCTTTTATTTTTTTATGGGGAATATAATTCTGTTGAAGATAATTCTGTATGGGTGTTTTAATATCCAGATGGAACCCATGCAATGTAAGTTTAAAGTATGAACAGCTGTGAAGAGACATCAGGAAAGATACTACAAGCATGTTAAAATCTTGGGAACTTGAGGGGTCCAAACCTTAGAGATATGGAAATCTGAAGGTGGAGATGGAGAAGAGTAGTGCAAGGAGGCCAAAGAAATCCTAGGAAAGATGTGGAAGTATAAGGGTGTTTAGGCTGCAACGTATTTCAGAACTAATGCAGAAGAGTGTATTTGAGCATCTAACAACTTTTAAAGAAGGCCTCATGCTGGAAGAAGGACACTAGGATTCCTGTTGAATTTCACTACCTCAGAAGAGGAGAGGTATGGACCAGTCTCCCTGCTTTGGGAAGGGGGAAGGTTAAAGATACTGAAGGAGCAGATTAGAGCAAACTTTATCATCTTCTAGAACAAATTTTACTGTCTCAGGTATGAAGTCTCTTATGTTTTCTATGTCTAGATCAGGCTGTTCCCACCATGCTGGGAAAATATGGTTTTATGGTAGCATAGCTGTAGGACTTCAATATCCTAAACCTGTAGTTTAGAGAACTAAGTCAGTAACATCCTCAGCTGAGATGACCATGATCATTGCAAAAAGGGTGTTCTGTCCTTCATATAGGAGGTTCTAGAAGTCTTGTAAAATTCCCAAGTACAAAATACAGATCATTCTAGGAAAAAAAAGGCTATGAATCCAGCAGTGGCAGAAACTGCTGAAAATGTTAGTTTGAAAAACAGTGTTCTACCTCTTCAAAAGTGGTTAGAAACAATTTAAATGATTAATAGATTCTAAAAGATGTTTCCTATGGTTCTCAGATATTCCTTCTCCCTTGGCCCTTATTTATAAATTACTGTTGTGTGAACAAAGTCTTTATTCCTTTGAATGTGTGTATAGAACTTTACTGCCCTATTCACAGCCTTTAGGATGTTACAGGTGTTGTAAATGAAATGGTTTTTCAAAAAGCAAATACTGCCTCCAGGGTGCTTTGTATATATAACCTTATGAATCATTAGATGGGTAGAAGGCTTTATTGGTACTGCTTGAAACAGATATTCTAATGGGAGCCAACGCTATCTGACTTGAGGCAAGCAGGCCAGAAATATCCTCTGTAATCTTTTATCAGTGGCTTTCATCATGCACTCTTCTGGGAGGATCCTTTTCTTTAGAGATGAAAAAGGAAACCATTTCAGAGTGGTACAGCTATGGCAGCAGTACTTCAATTATTCTGCTCGGGCTACACCAATTCCTGATGGATACTGGCCCCCAGGACCCGTAGTTGTTAGCAGAGATGGGCCTGAACAAAAATTCTCATCACAGTTTCTCACTTTCAAGGAAGCTCTACTGTATCAGGCTTTTAAAGTTTATGCCTTCATAAAGTTGTTAAGTTTCCAATTAGCAGCATGCAATAGTCTGGGTAGAAGTAACTGAAGGTCTAATTTGACAATTAAACAAAATGTTTGTATGGCCATGCTAATGACTGTCTGTCTTTGCCACTCACTAATAATTGTTATACTTTTCCTTGTGGTAATGAGTGTTTAAGTGATTGAGAGTCTGAGAGGTGTCCTTCAAAGTATTCAGAGTGAGAATTTCAAAATCAAGAGAAGGAAATTATGTGTGTAGGTGTGTCTGGTACAATAAAAACTTTTTTGATGTCTTAAGAAATCCTGAAAAATGATCTTTGTGGTAGGATTACCCAGATATACTGGGGTCTTCTGAGGAAGACGGGGCTTTATTTACTGTGCTGGGTGAGGCAACAGCACACATGTTCAAAGTCTGCAAACCAGTCTGTGTGTCAGGCCAGTGTAGCCCAAAGACTGCTTTTGCCAAACTTTAGGCCTTTTTCTTAAAAACTTGCAAGTTTTTAGTATTATACAAGGAGATTTCTGTGTCCCACAACAGTCAGTGAACTCTACAACTTCAAGAATGATGAGTGAGAGTCCATTTGTACAAAAATTATGGACAGGAAAAATAAATGTTTTTTTGCAGAACTCTAATGCAATCAGTTTACACAACACAACTTGTTTGTAAATAGATATAAGGGGGGATGGGTGGTACTTTAGTTTTGTGAGGAAGGATCCTGAGTTAATTACTCTCAATATGGTCAGTAACAAAAAGAAAAATGATAGGGAAAGCAAAAAAGAGAATTCAAAATTTTGTTCTCAGCGAAAACCTTGAAGATAAAGCAAAACTCCAAAGCCTTCTATGAAAAAACTCAGGATTTAGAAGTGAGCCATTTATCACAGGAGAAGAAATCATATTTTTGAATGAAACATTGCATCTGACTTAAAAACATAATGAATGATGGGGACAAAACAATTGGCACATAATTCACTTAAAAAAAACTGTCTTGTTTGTGTGTTGCCGACATCTATGAAAACATAGATGAAAACATAGATTTCATGTCAGCAGACCTGGACTGAACTGTAAACCACAGAAATAATTTATTTATTTAGTAAATGCTAAATCTTCAAAACAATGAACAGTTTGTGTGATATACTGAATACCCTTGTTTCCCACTGGCTTATAGGGTTAGCCCTAGCATTAGGAAAAACTGACTTTTATGTGGCTCCTCCAGTTAGGAATTGTTGATATTATCCTTTGTAGCTTATTGGCAGAATTTTTTTCCTCAAATACTTTTGTGCTTTCTCTCATCACCCTTCAAGCAGTAGAGGATTTCTGCACAAAATGGGGATAGCAAGACTAGAAGGGATGTCAAGAGCCATTGAATTTAGAGCTCATAAGACCAAAATCTACATGTGGAACAAAAAAAGCTTTTGGAAGACATCCTATTGCCTCGTTCTCTAGATTAGGGCTGCATTTTCACCTGCTGTTGCAGCAGTGTGTTTTACACAAAGTAACCCAGTTTCCTCCCAGCAGTATCCTGGATTTGGTGCTGCCAACATGGTTGTAGAATCTGCCCACTGTGCGGGCTAGCAGGTCTTTGCTGACTTCCAGCCTGCAGCTTGTCTTGTTTGTACATTCGTTCATAATCCCTTGCTGTCTGGTTGAATAGCTATCCTCTCCTTTAAGAATGTCCTAAGAATGTACATTTCAGGCAGCACGCATAGTCCCTCTCAACTTTTTCTCTGCTCACCTAAACAAGCTAAAATAATTCAGTTCTGTTCTTGTAAACAGAACTGTATCAGCCCTCTAGATAAAGCCTTACCACTGCAATGCACAACAGCCTTAATGGTTCCATATCTTATCTAAAAATATCTGTTTAGAATAATTTTAAGGATCACGCTAGCATTTTTACGAGCACATGGCTTCAATGATATTGTTCTCCTTAAAAGGAAACTGCTGCCTTCATTGTAGCTGGGGAAGATACAGTTTAAACAGAATCAAGGTTTCATCCACTGCATGTACATTAGTTTTCATGGTACTGTCATCTCACAACTTCTGTTACATGTTTTGACCTTACTTAATAGACTTCTGACACTATCACTTACAAGCTCTTTAATTCAGGGACCATCTTTTTTGAGGTCTTTCAATACTACTGTAGCACTATACAAACCCCCAAATAATTCAGGAAGTAAACACAGACCAGAATAACAGCTCTTCACTGATGTTTTTTCAACAGTGTCAGAATCAGAGGACTGGTCTTTGGTAGAATTCAGAAAGCAAAAATACATCTCAAAACTTAAACACCACCTGAACTTACTTTAAAACACATAAAAGTGCTACTTAGAGAGGGTGAGAAATCAATTTTCAGAATAAGGAAAGAATGTCAGAGACCACAGCTAAGTAAATATAGGGAAAGACTAGACACTGAAGGAATGGACATAAAAATGTGGAGGTACCTCAAAGGAAACCATAATCAACGAACAAAAAGAGAGACATTGCTGGAAAAACTTTGCAGTTCCATGAAATCTTAATAAGCCAAGCCACAAGTCTACAGTTGTAGCAGCTGCTAATTTCACAGCCATGAAAGACATGGCATTTGAAGATATGCCAACAAAGTACAAAAGTCAAGTGTGTATCTATTTTAAATTTTTTTTTTTTTTTTTTTTTTTTAAANTTTTTTTTTTTTTTTAACAAAGAGCAATACTTTGCCCATTGTGAAATGGTACTAGAGAAAAATTACTCATCTATTTAGGTTCTGGGCATTCTGAGTACACTGGCAGTAAACTCTGTTTTGCAGCTCCTGCTGCATAGTGTTATTTTACTAAAGAAGTGAACCATGATGACACTTTTTAATTGATTACTTCAGCTAATTTAGGATGCATAATGATTCAAAAAATTTTAATTCAAACAGGTTACAGTTCAGCAAAGAACCATACCTACCTGCTTATTCAGGACACTGTTTCAGTGTGTCCTCCTATGGCACAGGAGAATATGTTTCTCCCTTGCATTTTCTTACCAGCTGGGGACACATAGAATTTTCATTAGTTCTTCACTTTTTTTTTGATTGAGGAACTACTCCAATGGATTGATGACACTTTGCATATGTCCACAGTAACAACTAAGACCAGCCTTAAGGTCATCTTCTAACCCCCACACTGGTGTACCCTTTCTACCCTCATATAGAGCCCAATCTTGCACTTAAACCTTTAATCCCTTAAAGATGCACTAATAACAATTCCACCATGGCTCTTTCTTGACTTCTGGTCCTTCTGCACTTGGTATTTACTTTCTATTCTCCATAAAAGAGTTAAGAAATTGAAGACTGATTCTTTAAAGAGCTTAGAAATCTAATACAAATTGCCTCTAGAACACTGATGGAGGCTTCATGTTAAGGTGCATATAGAGAAAGTGTCTCTGTCCAGCTGATGCTGACTGGTCAGGGTCAACTCTCAGTGTCTGTGGAAGCTTACTTTATTGCTTAGTTGAAAGTCTGTGCTTTGCAGTAATGCTTTGCAGCTATTGCAGCATTTTTTGGATGCACAGTAATCCTAAATATTATAGATTCAGTCTGTGTTTGTTCATTTCTGTGCCAAGATGAAATAAAAATCATCAGTTTTCAGGAGGCAGAAAATTTGAAGGTAATTTGAAAAGCAGAGTTTGAAAATCATGAAAATAAATGTGTACAAATGGCTTCAAGTGTATCAAAGTCAGATCTGCTGTTGAACAAAAGCAACATGCACAGGCTCTTTCATCATCTGATTGCTTAAAAAAGTCGTGCTCTGTGGCTGAAAACTAGCAACATATTGAAGCTCTTGAAACTGATGTTGTGAGGGAAACTAATTACTTCTGAAAACAATACCCAACTATTTTCAGTTAATGTTATCTCCTACTGTACTTCAAAGGCTGAACCCCAAACTCATTCAGAATATATAGCAAGGCCATCTTTGTAGAATCTTACGTTTCTGTTGAAGGAAACACAGTGGACTTAAGATACATGCACTTTCTGTCTGCACTACTTGCCAACAGATTGATATTTGAGAATTTTACAGGGATGTTGGATGTCTAATTAATGCCCTTATTGTGTGTATGGGACATTGCTTTAAGGATTGCTATCCTTCTGTTCCACACTGTTTTTTGAGAAAGCAATGTAATTCCAGGGCAGGCTCCTTTGGTGTCTCGTGGAGCAGCTGATCCTCCACACCTCTGTGGAGATGTGTAATTTTTGCAGCAAGCTTACAGAAAAGTTTCTGATCATTGCTAAAACAATGGCAACTACCATGACAGCAGCATCTCCAAGTGCTTTGGTTGTCTGCAAAGTCAGTGTGAGCTTTTTGCATTCCCGGACAGATATTGTATAGGTTTGGAGGATATATATGTAGATGTGGTCCAGAGGGGGAGAGTAGAATCACAGCAAGTGTAGAAATCTGTCTAAACCTATTTCAGAACTCAGACTAGCCTTTGAATTTCTGAGCTCCTGAAGTTTTGAGTCAATCATTCTGGTTTTGATCAGGGTCAGCTTAACTAGTTTCTTTATAGAGCACATATGGACCTGTCACTGGACTATTTAACTGACACATTTACAGTAATCATTTATCTGGCACACAGCCATCAGCATATAAAATGCTAGGTCTGCAAAGTCAAATTTAATAATGATATATTAAAAATGTTCAGCAGACTTCCCCACCTTTTCCCAGAAAAACATTCGGTGGGGTATCACATTTGCTCATAATTGGGCACAACAAATGAATGGCAGCCATCTAAAGGCATTCTGTAACTTGCTGGAGAGGAGTGTTTCTCTCTGTTGGTGGGGCGGTTATATAGCTCTTTTGTTTTTTCATGGAGTGGCAAATTGGACTAGCCAAGCCTCACACCAACATTAGTTTAATTTCTGTGTATGCCTCATATGACTGATCATAACTAAAACACAATCACATTCCTTCTTCCAAGTCTCCTGCCAGAACAAATCTTTTGCAGTTTTGCATAGGTTTAACATAAAGATATGGCATTTCCCTTCCAGATGCATTACCTGAATACTTTTATAGTAGTTGGCAACCACCAGAGGTGCAATGCTCCATTTTTCCTGTGGTGTTTAATGGCTGCTGGAAGGTCTCCTGCTATTGTTGTTACAGACTCCCCATGTTTCAGCAGAACTGTCATTATTTAGCACAGCAAGGAGATGCTTGGTATTTCCATTTCTTGCTTAAACACTCAAGTAGTCATAAGCTATGTGTGGAGAAAGAATTATAGAAAGTACAGTATGTATACTTGAAAATTGCGTATTGAATGCAGTTGAATTGTATTCAGCTTGGGCAAAATGTTTTGATTTTGTAGTACAAATTTACACTTAAGGTTCAATAACTTAGGTAATTTTGAAGAGTTTTAAAAACACTTTGGTAAGACTGTATGTGCAGAAACTACTTATACTTCAGTGGCCTTAATCAACTTGATGTCTAATGTAATGGGGAAAAATAGCATGGGAAAAGTGTTCATACAGAAATGTGTTATCAGGAAGATTTTCTTTGAATAAAACAAAACTGATGGCAGAGAAATGTCAAAGCTTTTTTACATCTGCGCTGGGCAAACTCAGTTCCAAGTGCAGCCTTCTGCTCATTTCTAGATACTCAAATGTTTACAAAACTGGGGAAAGATTAGGGACAAAAGCAAAACTTACTAGCCAAGTTTTTTTATTTTTGAATCCTTGTTCAGAAAAAAATGTTATATCACTTTTGCAGCACTACTTGGCAACCACTTAATTAGTGTGTGATTAAAGATCTACTACAAGGGGTAATTATTCAAATGCAGTAAGTAGCTATTTTTGTATGAGCTGTTTCTGCATTTCTTTTATGCTTTGATGAACAGTGGAACTGTTGACATTTAAAGTGTCCTTGTTGCCATCAGGCTTAGTATAAGTAGAAATAAAACTCTTTCACACTTGGACTTGTTATTTCACGTCCCCTTCATATTCATACAGACAGTAATCTACATTTCTGAGGTTTTTTTCATAAACATAACAGCTATACAAGGACTTGTTGAAAGCCAGCACCCTCTCTCCCTAGAGTAAAACAAAATGCAGTTAGCTGAAATTCTGAAGAACATTTAACATGCCTGAGAATTAAATCTCATGTAAGCAAAAAACGTACTGACGAAGGATTGTTTATTTCCAATAGTGATTGTTTCTAATGCATGGATGTTTTTACATTTTAGAGATAACCATGAAATCACATCGCAGAAGCATCTGGAGTACTGATCTGAGGTCCTATCCTGTAACATTGAAAGATGTATGTAACATAGTACAAGAACAAAGCCTCACTACATTAATTTTGGCAGGTCTGTTTTCTAATTAATCTGGGTGAGGAAAAAATAGGACAAGATGGTAAGACGCTACTCAAAAGAAGGACTACTTGTTTTTGATAAATAATCCCTGACAAAATTAGAATTTGCTAAAAAACTTATCCAACAGAAATATTTGTGTATTGAGAATATTATTCCTCTAGCAGTATGAAATTTTGTATTTCATATGAACCTGGTAAAGTTTGGTAGATGCATGTGTGTTCTTTCAACCATTTAATAGAATGTCAGTGAAGCTAAGAGCAGCTGTAGATTACGTTTGTGTCACTGATCACAAAATCCTGTTCAGCCTCAGGTAGGGTCAATTAAGTGAAGCGCCATAGCTACTGCTCAGATGAAACCCAACGGGCCAAACACTGAGGCTGTGAGCAGAAATGGCTTGGACTGTGTTTTGCCACCTGTATTATCAGCTTAAGGGAGAAATTGTTGAAGGCACATTTAGCATTTATCAAGGTGATGCAGAAAATATGTATTTAGAAGGCAACATGAGGGAAAAACAAAAATCCAAGAAGGTCCAGATATTTCCTGCTGACTTCAGTGAACACTAACATCGAGAAAGTGGTTAAGCCGTGTCAGAGATATTGAAAAAACAGGTCAAGTTGATCCAAACCCTTCATATTAACCTATAAAAACCCCTTGTTCTCTTGGAGCAAGAGTGCCTAGTTTCATTGTGTTAGCTGGAAAAATGTGTGTAGCAGTTCTCAACTATTTTGTTCCGTTACTCTAAGATATTCTTGCCTCATTGGATTTTATGTATCAAATGATTTTTTGTGGATTTTAGTATGCTCGAGACGGTAGACACTGAAAATGGGGTATAGATTCACAGGAATGTTTGCAATCAAGTGTGAATAAAACAGCAAATCCTAGGGGAAAAAAAAAGTAAGGGTACATCAATTTACTATCCATTAATCAGTATTTAGCCACTACCTCATCTTCTAAAATTTCAAAATAGCAACATTGAGATGTGGTCTATCACCTGTTATTGACAGCCAGTTTGAATGAAAGCAATCAAACATAGAAGCTGTGAAACACTGAACGACTTGGCCCAGAGCAGGGCTAGCAGCACTGCTCTAACATAGCTGTATTATTTCTGAAAGAGATTGGTTAGTTTGTGTGGGTATCTCTGCATTACAGTAACTCCGGTTTAAACAAGAGGGGCAAAAAGAAAAATAGTTCACTAAATAAATACAGTTTTTTCAAAGAATACAAGAGTTTTTCCTTCAGCTTCTCCTTCTGCATGCCAAAAGACTTCTTTCAAAGAGGGAGAAGAAAAGTACAGAAAATATACAAAGCATTTGAACACAGCAGGTCCCTCCAGCGTTTTGTGCAGTGCTCAAAGTACAAAGAAAACACAAAGCAATGAAGAAACAGGGTCTGACTGTTCAGCTTGTCATTCCTGAATTTAAAACAATAACCTGGGGCAAAAGATGAGCAAAGAAGGTCAGCTAGAGGGTTGCAGGGAGCAGAAGAGCTGGTGATTTTAGAGATATCTCACTTTCCAAAACCAGCTGAACAAATTACTGCTTGCCTCTGGCTGAGTGGCAGGGACTCGAGTTCAGTCTCTCAGCAGCGCTGAAGTGGTGCTGGCCTTTTCAGCCAACAAAACGCTCATTAGCTTGTTCACATTTGTGAGAGAGGAGCTGAGCTGGCGTGATCACTGCTGGAGGGGAGTGGAGAGTGGAATGGATGAGGAGGAGGGAAACTGGGGTCTTCTGTGAGGGGGTGTCCGTGGGAAGGGCTGAAGACGCCGAGTCAGCATTAACAGCTCAAACTCCTGTTGCATAAAGGTGACACATACTCCAGACAAGCTGGAATTTGGCTAACACATCCTTCCTTACAGATAACACTCAAGTAAAAACTGAACTTGAAAATTTCTACTATACTTTTTTTTTAAAAAATCCTACAACAAAACTGGCAAGTGCTGTCATATCAGAAGAGCAATTTTTCTGACACTAAAGAGGAATCCATTTGGCTGAGTACATTGGGGGCAGTATGCCTGTTGCTAAGTACTTTAAAAAAATGTATTATGTGCTAAATACAGGCAATGAGCTCAGTGATGCTCAGAAAAGGAGAAATATACAGATTGTAGCCTGGAGTTTACAGTCTAAATCATTATCATTGCAGGATACAAAGCAATTGGAAAGTTGAAAGGTTTGTAGGCTCCACTCCACAACATCAAATTACTGCAACTCAGAGCAGCGCTGCAGGCCACTGAAATCAGTAAGAGTCTTTCTGCTCCATCCATTTTCCTGGGGTGGGACTCAGAGAATGTCAGAAGGGATGGAAACTCCTGGGGCTGCTGCTCACCTGAGTGGCTACCTGCCTCCTCACCTGGCCCCTTGCCTCTTGCAGCTCTGGATCTGAGGCAGTGCTGCAGAGCATCAGGCTGGCTCTACCCAGTGCTGGTGAGGGTTTGGGAATTTCTCTGTCTAGGGGAAGAATGTTGTTATGTCTAATGTTTAATGCTGTCCTGGCACCGGGAGGCTGCAGGCAGATTTGTTTATTTGACAGGCTCTTGACTTTCCAAGGATAAAAACCTACATTCCTATGTAGAAAGACTTCCATAGGAACAGATCAACTGATTACGTTGTTCCGTGATCATTCAGAGCCAACAGGTTGCTCAGGTGTTGTTAACTGGGGTCTCTGCTCCAGCTTAACAACAGCACAGCACAGGTCTATCAAAACAGCTAATTTTGGTCTGTTCCTGCAAGAGCCTCCCAAGGTCACATTTTACTGCTTGGAGGCTGGTTTCTGTCTTTCAGAATTCTATTGCTGAAGTTTGAGCCTTCATGGAATAAAAAATGCAGTAGCCTTCATGATTAGCTTTCATATTACTTTTATGTTACGTGAAAGCAAGTTCTTATTTCTTCTAGTGGAGTGATAACAGTTAAATTATATCTTAAAGTGAAGAAATGCTTGCAGATATTGTTGATGACTCAGATGGTTTCTAAGACAAACCATTGTTTTAAGAGCAGCATGTGCTTGTTCAGTAGACACCCTAAATGACATCAAACGTAACTAACAACACTGACCAAAAAAGGTATTTGTCCTGAATTTGAGAAAGCGTAAATATTTAAATCAAAGCAAAACCAGCTGCTGCCTCAAAAGGCCAGTAGAAAAATAGCAAGAACCATCATATTTGGAATTGAGGCTTTATAAAACATCTTTAATACAGTAAATATCCATCCTATTTTTTGAAATTAACTACATATGCTATGTCTATACTAAGGCCAGCAAGAAGAGCTGTTATTAATCGTTATTTCTATGTAATAAAACTCTATGCAACTCTATACGTTTTTAGATATGTGAAAATATTTTGCAGATTAACACATACACAAAGATTAACACATACAGAAAAAATCCTGTAGAAAACAATGTGTTGTATATAGTACATGTTTGATCTGCACTAAATACTTTCTGTTGTATTTATACTTCCTATTCTTAAAGGAAAATAATGGTATTGGAGAACTTTAATAGTTACTCTCAATTTCATCTCCTCATGTGCCCTGAAACATATAAAATTGTAAGTGGCATCTCATGCTTCCTGTGCTGACCTTATTTTGGAACACAAGCTAGTGGAAATACAGTTAATTTAAGCCAAAGATTGAGAGGATTTAGTGATATCTAAACAATATAAAGGGGTTGAAGTCTTAGGAATTTAGTCTGAGACAGCAAGTAAGCTATTTGCTTTTATTAAGTGATTGTCATTCCTGTCATTAAGAGCAAATAATTTTATTAGTTTGTTTAAGAATTTCAAGCTGCTAAACCTTTCAAAATGAAACCTGCTACTAGCAATTTGTCACAGAAGGTCAACAAAGTAAGACTTTGTAGTTTTTCATATGTGAAACTACTGAAGGTTAGACATCTAATGTTATTCATGCTCAAAATACTGTGGATGGTGAAGTCGTAGATTCCTAAAAAAATTATTAAAACTCCAGTATGCCCTTGGGAAGATGTACAACTCCCAGCTATCATTTGACTTTTCTTCCTTCCTTTCAAGAATAAAGATAGTAACTTTGCTGCTTGTCATGTTTAAGTGACCTGACTCTAAACTGCTATTATTTTCTGTTTTTTCACAGGACACAATCTCTAAACTTTTCCTCTCCCTTTTATTGTTTAGCTATCAGATTTATTGTGAAGTTGTATGTGTCCCATGTTTTTGTGTTAGGTGAGTTTTGCTGTGGGGTAACCAGCTGGGCAGAAGCACACAGCTCAAAGTACAGATGGTGCAGTTATTGGGTTCATTAGATCCTCTGGGACATGGGACTCTGGAAACATAAATGGTTCTTTTTTTTTTTTTTTTTTTTTTTAATAGGGGAATATTGGCTTAAGAGTTTTAGTATTTTACTTAGATTTAAATCAGAGATTCCCTTTCCGTAAGTGGTCCAAGGTGCATATTCAATTCAAAAGCAAAAATCTTTTGATGTCAAGGAGTCCTGAGTTAACTTTTATAATGCATATACTCATTATTTCAAAAGATATGAAAGGGTACACAAAGATAAAAAAGGTTGTACTCTAATAAGATGTGATGTCAAAACTACCTATTTTTGGTGTAGTTAGATCCCACTGAATTTGATCCTCATTTAAATCCAGAGCAAAATGGAACCAAGTTATGGATGGATGTACAGAAGAATACCATGTTGAGGACAGTTGAATTATATCATGATAGAATTTGGACATTTGTTTAGACTAGTATTTTTGCTTATCAAGGGTACCATTCACTTTGTAGTTCCTTTACTTCATGATTAACTTCTTTGGTTGAGCTTTTGACCTAGAAATCATAATTCCATTGCTTTTAATGGTCTTTAACTCAACACTTGAAGTTAATGGTGCATAACTCACATTACTGATAAGCAGATAGTAAAAACATTGTTTGAATTCTCTTGGTTATCTCATAACAAATTTCCTTTGAAAGTTACACAATGTTGTTGTGTATTCCTATTTCATTTGTGGACTAGGTCAAACTCACACAAAATTAAATGTGTGCTCTTGTATGTGTTTAACAAGAATAAGGAAGAATAAGGCATCAGTTGTGAAATAGATATAAAAATTCAAAAGATAAGGTCATAGATGAAGGTAAATTTGTTCCCTAGAAAGCAAGTATTCCTAATGTTTTATGCTTGACTTTTGACTTTGTCCAAACCAGTAGCAGGAACGGAGACTGAGTCCACACCAGGAAGTGATGCTAGGAGAAGTGGTGTGCCTGCTTACAAAGCCACTGATGCCCTGAGGTAATAAGGAAGGACTAGAATTTGTACAGCGGTACAATTATTAATTTCTTTTCCTTTGCAGGTGTTTATTATGAAATATTCGAGCTGGAGACTTGACACACTCCGTGTTAAAAATATAACACTTCCACTGTTGTTTCATAACAATAAACACTTCTGATAGTAAAAAGCCATAATTTACCAAGAGATTCCTTGAAGTATGACCCCACGCACTGCAACATTTCTTGAGAGAAGTGTCACACATGACATCCTGGCAGTTGCTGCAACAATCTCCTTGAAAAGCATGCAGGTCAGGTGAGTGCAAGTGAGAAATCTCCTGTTTATTTAGAAAAGCTCTACCATATGGTTCATTTCTATTTAAAGAATAAAGCTAGAAACCATGGTTCCTTTCTCATTTCATTAACAATCTGATTTCTGACACTATAATAAAAATGAGTTATGCCATTCTTGGTCAGTAAAGTTGATTTCCTTCTTTGAGAAATGTCCTGGCTTTGGACTTGCCATCCCAGTTGTAAGATGGAAGACATTATCTAATGTCTTCAACAGAGAATGCAGTAAGTATGACCAGAAAGGAGGGAAGAGGTGGAAAAGAGTAAAAGAGGGTAAACAAACACTATTTTACTAAATGCATTTCCAAAGGTTCTGTGATGCAGATGTGTGTGGCTGGTCTTCATTTTAACTTGTGGTTGGGGATGAAAGTGGATTTTCATGTATTGTGCTGTGATTCTCTCTGTCATCATATTAGTATTTATTGATTTTAATTTCCTTCTTTCCAGAGCTAGCAGAGCTTTCCAGAGATTTCCCTTGTCTGGTTGCCTTTTGTTTTTTACAATGTGCTCTTAGAAAAGAATTAATAAATGTAGCTCTGCATATGTTTTCTTATTCTCCTCCTAGAAGTAATTATGTCCAAAAGCTTGTAGTCCAAGAATAAATCACCAGGAATTTCCAGGAGTACCTGCCTACTAATGGCCAACTAGATAGAACCAAAAATGGCAAAATCCATATATTACCTAGAATTCAGGAAAACGTTTTGATCAGAAGGGGTGCAGATTGCATTTTACTGTAAAATGTCTTTGGTTTTCATGAAACAGGGACAACATTGCAACAAACTGGTGTTCTACTTTCTAATAAAAAAATTTTCTGGGGGTCAAAATCTGAATTAAGTAGCTGTTCTTATTCACCAGCTTCTCTCGGCACAACAGTGTTGCATCAAATGACATCAAACTCAGTATAACCTGGAAACTTGTGTCAAGAAAAAATAACTCTACTCTAAAATAACAGATATCACATCTACGTCATTGAGATGTCAAAATATTTGAACTAAGACAATGTAAATATTAACAGCTTAAACTAACCTGCCAAACTGCAGTTTGAGAGTGTTCCAAGTAGGAAGATGCTGAGTTTCACCAAACAGAAGAAGCTTGAATTAAGGACATTTTTGTTTGTTTTTCTTTTTAAAATTTGTTTGTTTTAAATGAAAGTTTCATGCTATATATAATCAATTTCTGGTCATATTTCATTTCACCAAAGTACTAGGAAAACTTCTGCCAGCATTAAGACTGTCCTGCAGAATTTATACACATGGAAATTTATTCTTAAATAACTAATTTTGATTAATTATTTGCAATTAGCGTCCTGTCTAGATCATGAAACAAGTGTGTCTAATTTTGAATGTGGTAGCTAGTGCACACACTTTACATGTCTTACCTTGGTAAAGATTAACTTTCTATTTAGTCAAAAGTGTACTTTCTAATTTATAACAGTTAAAAGTAAACTTTATGTCAAATTCACAAGATTTGAAGTGGGTAGTAATACCCACCAACATCCACAAGAAATGGAGTTGGAAGAAACAGAAAAGCTTTTGTGCACAAGTGCTCTTTTTCGGATCTAAGATACCTGAAACTTTCCTATATTTGCTTTTCCTACAAACTTTATATTGCTTTTCACCTTAAAATGACAGGTACAAGACCACTGGTGCATGTAAAACCAGTTCCTTCTCTTAGTAATGAAAAAATAACCAGGTTAGAAGACAATGGTGCTTGTTAAATGGCTTGTCTTATTTTGCTTGTAAATTATGTTTTATTTCCTATGCAAAATCTTATACCTTTTTATAGGCTAACAAAACTGATTGAGCTAAAAAATATGGTTGCTTTTGTGGTTTGAAAACTCTGATGTTCAGCCTTTGAAAGCTTCTGAATGGGTTACTTACCACCGCCAGTTATTTTTTCCTTTTACTTTGACTTGCAAGAGCCTTGACAAAGTAATAACTCAGAACAGGGAATATAAACCAGATTTAAATACTTAGCATTTTACTTCAGGCATATGGCTCATCCAGACATATTTAAATATAATCAAGAAATTCTTGAAATACTTTAAAGTTTATTTTTCAGTGGAAAGGCAAAATAAAAATTCTTGTGAACACAAAACCAAAGCAACATTGCTTGTGTTTGGACATTTTATCTTTTCCCTTCTTCCTCTTGCTTTTTCTGCTGCAGAAGGAAGTCTATTTGGGGTCATCTTAGAAAAGTTCCTGTCCCTTCAGCATGACATTGGATCACTGACCAGAATGCTGCGGTGGACTTTATCTATATTTCTGTGGGCGTTAAAAAGTACTGGTATGACAGAATATCCAGAATCAAATTTTGTATATCACAAAATTCACAATTCACCTTTGCTGAAAAATTTGTACTGAACAGACACAAGTAACATTTCTAGGAAATAACTTATTTGATATGTCAGTGCTTATTTAGACACTTTACTATTATTTTGTTTTACAGTATTTTTTTCTTTTTTTTTAATTAACAATCATATATTTGTATTCATGAGATGAATTACATCTCATGAATAAGAGAATAGGTATTGAGAAATAATATCACTTCAGGCCTCCTGTTGAGAATCAGCAGTGTAATAATGTGTGGTCTTGCAGCACAGCTGTTGTCACAGCCCCATGGCTATACAGCATCCATCTGCCTTTGGGCAGAGTTCCTGTGGAATGTGGGGATTTTTGAGGGGGGCTGGACAGTCATATAATATCTGAAGGACTCCAGTTCCAGGTGCCAATGCTCAAACATTGTTCCTAAATGAGTAAGACATAAAGTGATCTAAATAAATAGCTATGTCCCATTCAAACAGGAATGTTGATCAACATTATACTGCTTCTGAGCATCCACTGTGTGACCCCTGACACAGAAAGTGTTGATGCAGAAAGTGATGATTTTCTTGTCTCATTTGGGGGACACACACCACACACCACTTTGCTGGGAACCTGTTCCCTTGGAAGCAGCAATGAGTATTAAATAAGCTGGGGATTAAAGAAAGGAAAAAAGGAAGATACTATGCAGGTCTTAGGGGCTTATACTCCATCACTGCATCTTGGATCTGGTTCAGTTGCCTACAGTTGGTTTCTGACTGAAAATAACCATTAGACCTGGAAGGTATCTCTCTTCTGCAGAGATCAAAGTTTTGTTGGAAAACAAATATTTATTTAACTTTCATATTTGTGATTTAAAATGCCTTAGAAATTCATAAAACTCTGTCCTGTCCTGGAAAGAAGAAACACAGAACAGGACCCTTTTGGAAACACTGATCTGCCAAGAGTATAAATGGATTTATGTGGCATTTAATAGCTACTGCCCAGAAGATTGTTAGAAGCCATAGATCATGGTTGCAACATCAAAAACTCTGGAATAGAAAAAAAATTTCAGTTTTGTTTTCCTCCTGTCTCCAGCTGCTTTATTCTGTTGGTGCTGTTTCTTGACAGCACTGTGAAACCAATGCAAATATTTTGCCTCTGAAGCTCAGAAGCATCATATTATGTTCAAGATTCAACCAGAACACAGCTTTCAGAAATAAGCATTCCTCGTCCCTCCTGTCCCCATTACTGGAAGATAGCCCTAATAGCTTTGTACTTCAACATTAGAACTGAAAATTACTTACTCCACCCACCAAAACCTCACAAAGGCAGGATACATTTTTACTTTGTCTAGAGAATTCAATTCTGTTTTGAATAGTCAAATGAAAAGGTTTCTTGTATGTATCTTGGGAGACTATTTCCCAGTTTAGCAAGAGTGTTTTATTCTGATTATAATTCTGTTTTCCACATTGGGAAATGAGCAGGAAAACCCATTGTGATCCTCTAATCATATTTTAGTCCTAATACTGCCCACAACACTTTCTGAATTAATTTCTGGTTTAGCCAAACTGTTTGCAAGAGACAGAGACCTAACTGCTAACTTGGAAAAGTGTCCCAGTTTATTATTATTCTCTTAAATGTATGTTTAGCTGTACTTTCTAGCTACATTATACCACTAGTAGCAGGTGTGTATATTTTTTAATGTCTTTTTCCAAATTCTTTGTTTCCTGATTAAAAAAATAAAAATTATCCACTATACTTATCATACTTGAATTACAGATTTTTGGATGTGTAAACCTTTACAACCTCTACCCACACTGCCTGGTCTTTTGAAATTTTTAAAGTAGATTACTTCTGCCTTTCTACTCCTGTTACTGGACTAACTCCTCTGAGCTGTATTGGTGACAGGGAGATGCAAATCTCTGAAGAAGCTTAAACTCATGGGGTTGCCGTATCAAAATAGACCATTGTTGGACCAGATTCCAGGCTCACCTGGTATTTCTCTGTATGGTGAATGCATAGACGACTTCATGTTTCATGAAGGTTTTTGATGTCTAATGTGAATTAATTTTATAACTCTTTATTTTTTGATTTCATACCTCCTGGTATGGAAGAAAATGAGGATCAAGTGGCATGTTTAGACTAACTGATAAGTGGAATTCAGGAATGAAATCCCCATCCGGTTGCAAATAGACAAAGTTTTCCATTCCCAGGATCTTTCTGGACAAGAGCTTTTCATAGATTCTTCTGTTAGAAGTTTTCTTCCTATAAGCAGAAATCTGCAAAGTCTGCACCGAAGTTAAAACTAAACTCCTGGGGGGTCTGAAGAGCTTGCTGGAACATGGGAACAGGTTGCCCACAGAAACTGTGGAATCTCCTTCACCTTTGTAGATACTGAAAATTTGACCAGAGATGTCACTGAGCAACCTTCTATAACTTTGAAGCTGGCCCTACTTTGAGTATGATGTTAGACCAGATGAACTCCAGACCTCACTTCTGATGTCCTATGATTCTGCAGTGCTTCTGCTGAGTGCCGAAAATCAAGTTTTAGAACATTAACTTGCTTAGTAGTTATTTTGTGATGGTGGAGCAATTTGTTTAGTGCCCAGGACTGGAATTAGAGGTAAGTTTGCCGTTTCTCAACCTGTCATGGAAGATCTTGGAAAGACAGAAGAAAACCATCTCTTCTATAATCAGTCAAAAATAAACTTGAAGTTGTACTCCTTGCTGTCAGTCTTTTCAAGAGAGGAATTGCTTTTAAACTTCCCTTTAGGCCTCCTCTGATCCTAGGAGAGAGATAGAAATTCCCAGTAGAAGAAACTGCAGAGGAAACATATCCTTGAGAAAGGATTGTTTACTCAGCTTTAAAGTAAATTTTTGGTTTTGTCTCAGTGAGGAATGATTAAACAGTTCCCCCCTCTCCCCACAGGAACATAACTGGTGATGGCTAGCACCAAATATTTTTCATCTGCAAAAGTGGCAAAGGTCTCTGCAGGATGAAGGGTGGAACAACTAATCAGATTTCTGTGGGAGGACTAGTGCACTTTCTGAAGAGTTGTGGTGAAATCAATAGGGATTTTCACATATTTCTGTGCTTCAGTAACTTGTGAGTCTCAGTATTAACTACTGCATAGGGAGCATGTGCCATAGGAGTATCTGCAGCTTTGCAAACCTGCATATAAACATGAATAATAAGTTTATGCATATAAGTTTATGTATATAATAAGGCAGTGGAAAGTAGCCTCCTCCACATGGAAACTGATGACCATTGAGATCAAGACAGAAAAGTAAAAATTAATACACTCCTCATCCAAGAATAATGCAAACATTGATGTTTGCAATCCATTACTAAATCATCAGTATAATTTATGTCAATGACTCTTTTGTGGTTGCATGTAGTTGATAGAGGCTTGCTTTCAGGTTATTGGATCATCCTACATGAGATAAGCTATGTATGATGCAGTTTACTATGGGAAAAACCCCTACTGACTTTACTGGCCAGGGAATAGATTCTTCAGAATAATGTTTATCACTCTGTATCTGCCGCTCTCTAAAAATCTACGTATTTTATCTTAAAATGTGAGGCCAGGTCTATGACTGAGCCCCATTGTTTTCAGGCACTGATATTGGACAAACCATCTGCACTGGAGCTGACTTTTAATAGAGGCTGCTGCACACCCAAATCTGCAGGTTGCCGTGCTTGCCTCCTCAAGTCTTCTGACAAACATCCCAAGGTGTTGTGAGTCAACATCTGGCAGTTACTTTGGCCAGGCTCCTTTCTAGCAGGGTCTGAGATGTCATCGAGGGTTGCCAGGTGGAGGACAGATGCTCTCTTTCTGGCAAACTGGATGCAGAAAGATGCTTAAGACAGTGCCAACATAACCTCTGAGCATTTTATGACTCCTGTACATTGATTTGCTCCCTCAGTATCAGTTCATGCACATTTTTGTTTGCTGTCCTCATTCCTGACCCCTCAAGTTGTTACTTTTACCAATGCATGCTATAGTTTTTGTCATGCACATTGGTCTAATGTTCTACAGTCAGTAGCAATTGCATTGGGTTGTAATCAATGGTGCTGAAAGTATTGCAGCCTTAAAAAGCAAATCTAAATCCAGATTTTTCAAGACTNGACTGAAAAGCTCCACTCCTCCACACAATTGCACTGAGGTCGAGCAAAAAAATGTGTAAATGTGTGTACTTGTAATAAAAATGTGATTTGAGGGTTAATTCTCTTTAAATAAAGACAGGAATTATCTCATTTACTTTGCCAAATCTTGATCTCTCCTTAAAACAGATCAACATATAGCAGAGCATATCAATGGCAGCTATCATAATAAATTTTATTTTAAAACAGTGAGGCAGTCTTCCAGGTCTGTCCTGAATCTGGATAAAAGCAGGAGACAACAACGGGCAGCAATGGTTTACTATAAGACAAACAAAACTATACAGTAAAGGAAGTCATAATACTACAAATGGACTGCAAATGTTCAGTGCACTTTTTAAATATAGAAAATAAATTAGAAAAGCATATTTTGGCTTGTTTTTCTATCCTGAACATTTGTAGTTGATTTCTATGTGTTGAGGTTGTTTTTTATTTAGTTGAATAGGATCTGTGTTCTCCCAGGGATGTCCAATGTCTTGGCAAGGGCACAGAGGTCTGTAGGGCAGGAAGGCTGAAGAAATAAGACTTGGGTTTGATGTA